>VMBQ01002115.1:34115-70336 GCA_007657795.1 Dreissena rostriformis | reverse complement strand
TATATATATATCATTGAAACAAATGTTCTGACCAAGTTTCATGAACATCAGACCATGAATGTGACTTACTTTCAGAGAATGTATTATCTCCGCAAGACATTATGGACACAAATGGTTACAGTCTGGGCAAGCTCTATTATGGCCAAATTTTACATTTGACCTCAAAGTGTCCCATAGACCTTAAAGAAAAGACAGTTACTTGGTTTCAAAGTTGTTATTATTTAAAGAAAATTAATTTAAACATTGTCTTTTTAAACAGAGGAAACATTGTCGGGACTTAATGAGATTGAAATCATGGCATAGAATAGCCCATAAGTTATTCTGTTTTTAGAAAACAACACACGGCAGAGCTGGGCCGGACGTCTTTAATTGGCCCACTGCCGCTCATAACGGCCCGGGGGCCTTTATGCGGCTAGCGTGGATTATAGACGTCCGGCCCAGCTCTGTCGTGTGTTATCGTTTATATTACATATCATCCTATTTTGCTCCTACATTAAAATGTATAACCGAACCAGCTGTCAGTACTTTTATTTTATATTCAATTGATTACGCAAGTCATGACGTTTCTCGTGTGACGTAATGTATATGACGAAACAAACCAGTTTAGGTTAAACTCTCTGGATTTAAGAGACAAACATTCGGACGTGGTGGTTTATTTTACAGTTAAATATATGTTTAGGCATCGAACGAATCCAAAACGTATTTCAGATTGTGCGTCTATCATGCATAATTGGAAACTTCGTTTAGATAAAAGTAAACGCCCCGACAGTTCGGAAATTGTTGGTCAGATGTTAAGCATTCGATAAAACTGACACACGTTTCCAACAAAAAAGTGTGGTTTGAAATAAATTTAGATGGAAGAACGGAAATGGAATTGCATATCGTTGTAATTGTATTGTTATAAGCATTGGATTAAAGTTGCCATTGAGGTTCATGTAAGCTTGTCGTTTATTAAATTGTGTGCTTTGATGACTCTTGTTAAATCTCAAATAGTGTCATTCATCTAATCTACAGAGTACAGTACGGTTTCCGTTGCAATCGATAGCTTTATTTACAATTGTGTGCTACGTTTTATAACCATTATTTTCCATTCTATCGTAGATTTTTGGCTTAATTGTATTTATCAAAGCTGGCTAAGACTGAATTTGGACGCCAATTCGGTTCAGTTGACGTCGCGCGATCCGATTATTTTCTGATATTATTTATATTGGCCCGCTAGATACGAATAACGGCCCGCTCGCAAGTCATTTGGTGACATTTTATAGTAACACTAGGTTATATTCATAAAAACCAATCGTTATCAAATTTCCCTTATAATGTGTATGCTTTTCAACTGGCAACTTGCCTACTTAAGCAATGGCAAACTAAACAGTAATAATTTGAATTTGAAGCAAACGTAGGGAGGAAATAAACAATGCGAGGAAGCAGGAAAACAGTTTATACACAGAAGTCAAGTTAATAAAATTACCTAATTTGGCACAAAGATCCAAAAGTAGTAAAATATAAGATATATAGGAGGTTTATGAAATACATGTACAGGATTTCTGTCCAAAATACAGGAAAATATGAGAATACAGGAATCTCTTAACAGTCTGCAGTTATTGTTTGTGCTAAAAATGCGAGGACATAGTGCAAACAATGTGAGGACAGAGTGCAAACAATGTGACTTAGGACAGAGTGCAACAATGTGAGGACAGAGTGCAACAATGTGAGGACAGAGTGCAAACAATGTGAGGACAGAGTGCAAACAATGTGACTGAGGACAGAGTGCAATTATGTGAGGAAAGAGTGCAAATAATGTGAGGACAGAGTGCAAACAATATGACTGAGGACAGAGTGCAACAATGTGAGGAAAGAGTGCAAACAATGCAAGGACAGAGGCTCAGCTTACCTGGTGTAGTGTCTTCTAATTCTGCCTTATCATCTACGTCAGTTATAGATTCCTGGTTACTCAAAAGGACTGCATGTAAATTGTGGCTGGCATTGGTGTAACTTTTGTCTGCGATGGAGTCAACAATATGCTCCGCAACATGCTGTCTCAAGCTGATCAGGTCCCCCAGACCGCAACAGCAGGTGTCGCACCAGAACTGCCCCTCATCTTTGCTATAAAAGCTGTCCTGTGACGTAAACATGTCTGGAACTTCACAGTAGTTGTCACGTGATGCAGATATCTCTTGATCACCACAGAGGATTGTATTTGCGAATACAATGTTAGTTCGCAATTGTCAACATCTCTCGAGCAACACAGTATCACGGTAACTACATTATCTTGATCATCACATGCGTTTGCATGTGTGTCAATATATCAGGATCTCTACATTTTCTGGCCTCTGATGACTGAATATCTCGATCACAACTAAGTGGTCATTGCGTACTGTTTGCATTTGATTCCATGCCCTCTTTAAAGTGTAGGCAAACTGTAAAAAGGTCAAATCAAGCGTTACATTTTACAGACGAACGTTGTGTACCATTTTGTGTATAACAGCTGGCACTAATTAAGGAGATGATGTTTGGATAATTGCCGTTATTGCCGTACAGCAGCGTATCTGGTCATTGGCTCGTAAATTTTAGTTTGCATACAGACACATCTGATTATGGCAAAAGCGATGGGAGTTTCTATGACGCAGCAATTAAGTATCCAGTTGTCATCCAGCAATTAAGCCGCGTGTCAAAGACGGGTAGCAAGGACGCCAAAGCAGTTTATTAAACACACTCAACTGTAGTTGCATATTGATTCTCGTTATATATGCCAGATCGCGCGTCCAGAGATTTCACTGAGAAAAGCCATTGTTGCAATTTGTCACACATTTTCAATACTGGCTACATAATTTCAAAAAGGCAGTTTTTTAATACTTGTCTTCTAAATCCTATCTGAAAATCTAGTGCAAGTCAAACGCAAGTTGCCGAACGAAAGAGGCCAAACCACAAGCGACCATCGTCTCTCAGTTTACATATTGATTCATGAACATAACATGATAAGCGACGTAACGGTCAGAGTTTGCAAAATTGAAACCACTGAAGTGTTACAGAGGATGTTTGTTCTGCCAAGGTGTATGGGGGTAATTATCGAATAAATATTCACCGTGTATGACAATCAATTAACTAGTTCTATGACAAACTGTCATAAACACCACTATTTGTGAATGTTCAATTGAATATATGTAGAAGTGGCAGACATAAATCTCCGTAATGTCAAATTACTTAACAGTTAATAAACCTTTTTGAAGACAAACGCTAGCATTTATTTGAGTTGATAACACAATACGAAAATCGGTTTAAAATATTCGGAAAATACTACTGTCCGGTACATACTGTCCAACCACAACTATTTATTTAAAGAAAAATGCCAACTGTTAATTGCAAGAAATTGACTTTCAGTTAAGTCTCAAACTGTGTATTATTGCCTACTCACCTAGTTATACCTGCACACAGCATACCTCCTCAATAAACGTGTTTGTAATAGTTCCTGTGTTTATCTTGAATAGTTCTGTTTTTGATGTTCATAAAACAACACCGTGCCTTGCATGCCACGACGGTCAAATTAACATCCCAACCGGAAGACGATCGCTCCGCCACCTGTTGCGAGGATTTCATTTGAGCCTCGCTCTGTGAAAAGGGGGTTAAAATGCATGTGCGTAAAGTGTCGTCCAAGATGAACCTGTGCGTTTATGATATTGTTCGTTTAAATAAAGTCTCTTCTTATCAAAAATCCAGCTTAGGCGGAAAGTGTCGTCCCTTATAAGCATGTACGGACTGCACAGGCTAATCTAGGACGACAATTTACGCACATGCATTAAACCCCATTTTCACAGAGCGAGGTTCATTTGTTATAGCAGGTTTCAATAGATCCCTGGTTATAGTAGTATTATTGTTCGAACTGTATTTAATGTAATAACCGCATTTATATCATTTATAACACAACACATATCAGTTAATGTTCTCGTTCTCTACTGTACCTGTTTCTACTAGTAAGTTATTTTAATTCTCGCACAAGTTTCAAAATATAATCCAAATAAAAAAAAATCACTTTAACACCTATTTGTGTGTTCTTTCCTTATTCATGTTCACAATTCACCTGTCTCAAAATCCCTAAAACTGAGAATTAGCTGAAAAATCTTGTGTCTGTATCATTTCAAGGAGAAAAGGTATTGACGTGTTCTCTGATTAACATAAAGCAAGGGTATTGGGACGTTTACATTTAACCCTGGGGACACATTGATAGAGCAGGTCAACCAAAGTTTATTAACAGCATCATGATGTCTGATAAATTTACTCGCATTTTGCGACACCACCTTAATCACGTTGCCTAGCGGTTAGAAAACCTCAACAAGGCGTCAAATATATTAAGCGATATTCCGGATGATTTTGATGCACCTTTTTCATCCTTGATAACAGTGGTTATGTGTCATTTATAATTGATTATGCAGATGCAAAAACTATTATCGTTTAAATAACATTTGAAACTATAACTGGTATTTCTGTAAGCTCTAATACGTTTCCGCGGGTAACGAAATCCCCCTCCACAAGATGTTACTACATTTGTACATGTAATGGTTGTATTAGTAATAAATAACACTTTTCGATGGTATATGTTGATGTTATTTACTACTCATTTACCTATACATTATTGTCACGTGCTTCTGACACGAAATAGAGTTTTATGACCGGGATTTCAGTAAGTTACACCCTCTTTCCGACGCCGAGCGAGAAAATAAATACATTCTGTTATTATATAGGTTTTATTTCAGAATATATTATAAGTTTAACCCATGAGTAGGCATACAAAAAAAAACACAATAAAGTCAGCAGTGGTGATATCAATAATATTAAACATTGCTTATCGGAAATATATCAATAATTATAATTGAAAGTTCAAACAACAAGTAGGTTTGGTAATTTTTTTGTAATATAAAAAAACGTTCCCTCGCGTGGATTACGGTCATGCTACGCAAAGAAACCGAAATCCCGTAAATTGCAACGTATTCTAGTGGTATCAGTACAAAATAACAGATTTTTCTGACACAAAATAGCGAAATTTAACGGGGAGTATCGGTAACTTACGTATTGATGACGAAATCCCCATATTTCTACATACAAACGTGATATAATTTATATGTAATAATGCTTATATGACATTTCTCGATCTTTATAATGGAAAGTGCTAAACAAACAATAAGTAGAGACATTTTCTGATATAAACTAACGTTCTATAGAGGGAATTTCGGTAATTTACATTAAAAGATCTATCGATAAACTGTTTATGGATAGATCTTTGTGTAGCGATGTTTTCCACTTTGTACTTAATGTTTCGGACTGTATTCATTAATTTATCGCACTACATTGGAGTAAACAATAATACACAGTTTGATGTAAATTTATTTCACTTTTAAATTTAACTATATCAGAAAAGATGTTATTTTTAATAATTTAACTTTAAATCCACAATAAATGATGATTCGATGTTACTACTTTAAAGCCTAAATTCCAACTCTAAACTCTTTCCAGACACATGTTATAAAGCTACAATTTTGTCCACTATCACCAAAACAGACCCACACTTATCAACATTCACAACATAAACAGCCGATAAGCACAGCCGAAAATGTCATCTCTCTAGCAACAGAGCACATTTAATCTTAAACAAACAGACTCTCTCTCGAACAATATCATATATCAGATCCAGCATCCACACCCAAGGTATAATTAATCGCAATTCGCGACACTTTGGGTAATTCTAAACATTGAAGCTGCAACTCGCCGTTGTCAAGATCACGTTTGGGCGTTGGACATGGTATAAATAACAAGCCTCCATTTAATCATGTTTGATACAGACTGTCTGAGTAACATACACCCCACTGGCACTGTTTAACATTTTTTTATTTACGTTTAAAAAAAAACTCGTTGAAATACAATGTGAACCTCAGCATTCAGCTTTTCGAAGAAAATGGCGGACAAACCCATAGCAACCGTCTCCCAGATTTATCGATTGCTAATTGGTAAACGATGTTTAGATAAGAGTTTGATTGACATGCGAGATGTTAATGAAAAGTCACAGGGGCAGGTCAGCCCATGTATGCAGTCTTAAAGACGCAGCGGGGCCTTTTAATTAACTCTGAAATACACACACGCGAGTTATTAATTCATTACTGATATTATGAGAGGCAGGACAATCGTGATACATCGGGAATCATCCGCAAGACAGATGCGATAAAACGTCTGCTGATCCAGAGTGAGAGGCGCGATTGTCCTCAGCCGTCCAATAACTATAATTATGGATGTATTCGTAAAATGTTTACGGACGCGGTCGGGAGGTTACGGAGGTGGTCGGGCGGTAGAGGATAACAAACACCATTTAACTTACACGATGGTTTTACCGTGTGATTCTAACTGTGTTAAAGTACTCTTGGTCTTGGTTGAGGATAAAAAAATATATATGTTAACATAAAAGTTAATATTATGTTATATACTGTGTTATTTATTATATTCCGTGATTGTATTCTGTATTATATTCTGTTATGCGTACACACATGCACATTTAGCGAGAACTTTCCTGATATTAGCACGAAACAAATGCATTTTAATTACTTTTATTTAGATTGTATGACTTAAAGCGTAGAAATAAAGCAACAGTTATTTTAAATTTACAATATTTTGGCCAAAACCTGGTAGTTTTGATGGAGACAATTTCAGGATCTTGTTGTTTTGTCCAGATGGAATCATTCCGATTTATTTTATTATTTAAATAAATGTGCAAATTATGTGACTCATTGGAGTGTTTCGACAGCAAACATGTTTAAGAGAGAAGCGACGGTAAGCTGTGTTGTCTTATCGAACAAATAAGGAGGCCTCAAAGTTACTTTGCTTGCTGTTTATGGGCAGAGCATTTCACTTCTTCACATTCATTGTTAGAATGTGCTCAAGTCTGTTGTGATAGATGCAGCACTGATAGTGATTTTAGTATAGTCTAACTAATGTGACTGGTAATTGTAGTATTGGCTCTTGATCAGTGTTCAAACCGACCAGTGTGATACTAAACAGTCGCAATATTTCATCATGTAGGCTTCATTAAACAAATTACACAGATGATGACCGTGAGTATTGTGCAGATGAGTACTTGGATAAATAGGATAACTATACCTGCATTAAACTTTGGAGGAAAAATTCACCGAGTACAGGGCTTTAACCCATGCAATTCTTGCATTACCAAAGCCCGATGAAGCCATTAACGTATGCAGATTAACTTTTAATGACAGTAGGATTTTTTCATTAAATTCATGCGAAATATTTTGCGATGTGCTGTTCAACGAAAGTAATTACGCCGGTCTCTGGGAAAACCGGACTTAATACATAGTCAATGTATGTGAAATGTTTTGCAATGTGCCGTTTGACGAAAGTAATTACGCCGGTCTCTGGGCAAACCAGGCTTAATACATAGGCGTAAAGTGTTGACACATTCCATCTAGACTGAATATTCGTTTAACAAAGACTTCCTTTCAACGAAAATTTATATAACAGAGGATTGTACAGGCAAATCTGGGACGACACTTGACGCACATGCATAAAGCCTTGTTTTCCAAGAGACCGGTTCAATTTGAAACGGAATTGCTACGCCAGTGACTGAACGCCAGTTGCTGCCCTAACAAGGCTTTACTATAGCCATATAAGGAAAACTGCCCCGCCCCCTGGCAGCCATGTTTTTCAACAGACCAGAACCATTTTCGAACGCATCCGAGATATTGTTAGAACAGATGTTCTGACTAAGTTTCAAGAAGATTGGACAATTAATGTGACTTATAGTGTTAACAATGTTTTACTATACAGTAAAGCCATATAAGGAAAACTGCCCCGCCCCCTGGTGGCCATGTTTTTCATTCAACTGGAACTATTTTCGAACTCATCCAATATATCATTGGGACACATGTTCTGACTAAGTTTCATGAAGATAAGACTAAAAATGTGACTTCTAGAGTGTTTACAAGGTTTTACTATAGCCATATTTGGAAAACTGCCCCGCCCCCTGGCGGCCATGTTTTTCATCCAACCGGAACCATTTTCGAACTCGTCCAAGATATTATTGGGACACATGTGCTGACCAAGTTTCATGAAGATTGAACAATAAATGTGGCATCTAGAGTGTTTACAAGGTAAATGTTAACGAGGCACGACGCACGACGGACAAAAGGCGATCACAATAGCTCACCATGAGCACTTTGTGCTCAGGTGAGCTAAAAATATAATACAAACAAGAGCACCGCATAGCGGGTGCCAACGCTCGGCTGTGGGTGCTTGGATTTATTTATTTTTACCTTTGACCTTCATTGACCTTGACCTTTTCACCACTCAAAATGTGCAGATCAACGAGATACACATGAAAAACAAAAAACAAATTGACCTTTGGCACTGAAGGATGACCTTGACCTGACCTTGACCTTTCACCACTCAAAATGTGAAGCTCCATGAGATACACATGCATGCCAAATATCAAGTTGCTATCTTCAATATTGCAAAAGTTAAGGCCTACGTCAAAGTTTTCGGACGCTGCGTACGGCGGACGAGTTGGCTATGACAATACCTCGGATTTTCTTCGAAAACAGCCGAGCTAATAATAATAATAAATAATAACAATTATATACAAATGTAAATCTTTTTTTTTGATCAAATGCAATTGGTTGTACATTTTGTGTCCTTCATTTTTTGTTAGAACTTTTTATGGATCACAAAATAACACTCTTTATTTTCATATGTTTTTGTTTACTATGGTGCTCTTTCCAGTGATTAATAATTATATCCTCTGTTTTTCAATTGTTTTTTATATACGCAAATGTACTTTGGTATGTCTCGTTGTTTCTCATGTAGTGTCGAATCTTTGGACTTGGGTGCTAATCATATCCAATTTAAGATGTTTTATAATTTAATAACAATTGAAAACATTGTGAAAAAAACAAACACACACACCTGCCCCCTACATGTAACACTGCCCTGCCCAATGGAAACACATGCGACGTTTATAGAATTTACAAGGTTTCACTTCTGCAATTTAAGGTAACTGCCCCGGCCCTGGGGAACAAATAGTTTTTATTCGAACAAAAAATATCACAATATGATCAACAACTGACTGGATCATAATTAATTAATATATGCCAATCCCTGTAAATGAATCGTTTGTGATTATAAATTGATATTACACTGTGCATAGCTCGGTTTACTTGTAACTCTTTTCGCAAAGATGTTAGCGGCAGTTGTGGGCGATTAATGCTGAGGACTTCTTCTTGCAGACTAGGCACTCACATATGTGGCTCTGTATATGTCTAGCCAGATGTTCACTATTGTTGAATTACACCCCGCACATGGAGCAATGCTATCCCGTGTTGATTGGGATATGATTTGTGAGGTCGGAGCCAACGACAAAACCCTTTTACACACGCCCAAACAGTGTAGCCGCTATCCCGTGTGAATCTTCATATGCCTAGTGAGGTGGGAACTGGAGAAAAAAAACTTTTGACACACGCTGCAACTGTATGGCCGCTCTTCCGTGTGATACCTCATATGTCTAGTGCGCTCGGAACTGGAGATACATCCCTTTCCACAAACACTGCAACTGTGTGGCCACTCTCCTGTATGACACTTCATGTGCTTATCCAGGGTGCCTTTGGTATTAAATTTCTTTTCACACACGCTGCACCTGTATTGCCGCTCATCCGTGTGACTCCTCATATGCTCAATAAGCGTGGAACTGAAGACAAATCCCTTTCCACAAACATTGCAACTGTGTGGCCGCTCTCCTGTGTGACTCTTCCTATGATGTTTGAGGGTTGAATTGTTTGCAAAACCCTTTCCACACACGCTGCAAATGTGTGACCGTTCTCCCGTGTGAATACGCATATGCTGTGTGAGACGGTAACTGTCCACAAATCCCTTCCCACACACGCTGCAACTATGTGGCCGATCTCCTGTATGATACCTCATGTGCACATCCAGAGTGCCTCTGGTAGTATATCGCTTTTCACACACGCTGCACCTGTATGGCCGCTCTCCCGTGTGACTCCCCATATGCTCGATGAGGAGGGAACTGGAGACAAATCCTTTTCGACAAACACTGCAACTGAGTGGCCACTCTCCCGTGTGAATCCTCATATGAAGAGTGAGGTTAGAATTGCTGGCAAAAGCCTTTCCACACACGCTGCAGCTGTATGGCTGCTCTCCTGTATGAATCCTCATATGCGTAGTGAGGTGGGCTCTGAAGACAAATCCCTTTCCACAAACACTGCAACTGTGTGGCCACTCCCCCGTGTGAATCTGCATATGTCTATTGAGAACATAGCGTTCAACAAAGTCCTTTCCACACACGCTGCAACTGTATGGCCGTTCTCCCGTGTGAACTTTAATGTGCTTAGTGAGGTGGCAGCTCGTGATAAATCCCTTTCCACACACGCTGCAACTGTGTGACCGATCTCCTGTGTGAATTCGCATATGCCTTGTGAGTCTTGATCTGAAGAGAAAGCCTTTTCCACACACGCTGCACACATGCGGTCGCTCTCCACTGCGTTTCCTTATATGATTAGTGGGGTTGCTTGACGACATAAACCCCTTGTTAACTTGAAGTGCGTTTTCAGTTGGAGAAGCATATGTAGTTCCTGTTCCATTGTGTACATGTTGGTGTCTTCTGAACTCCTGCATCTCTGAGAACTCTGCTCCGCATATTGAGCACGTGTACCTACACCCAGCAGTCTCTTGACAGTGAGGAGCCCCTGTTGAACAAATGAAATAGACAATCAATTTATTGACACAACATTACCATGGCAAAATAAATGCTTCATGAATTCATTTGCATAAGGTAGTCAAAGACGGCTAACTTATTGCTTGATAAGACACATTTTAACAAATAACATTTCAGTTTTGTATTATTAAAGAATCTTTCCAAACATTCTGTCACATTCAGCTAGTCCACAATATCACTAGGACAAATGTTATTACAAAGTCTTATATACAATATTTAATGGCATTGAAACTTCAATAACATTTACAATGTAATTCTTCCATTTAACACTGTAAATCAGTGTGTTACCTCAAACAACCCAGTTTAAACTTGATCATTACATACAAACAAAAGAATTTGTGATAAAAATAATAACAAGAGGGACATGGGCCCTAACACGCTCAACTGAGACCCAAAGGAACTAAACTTTTATTAGAAGGTGGAGTTCAAATAAATGAAAGTTCTAAATGTCTTATTTATATGCACATATTTCTTTTTCAAATCGGCTGTGGTATAATTTGAATAAATGGCCTTATAAGACCATATAAGGATAACTGCTCCGACCATCTGGCGGCCATGTATTTCAACGGACCAGAACCATTTTCGAACTCAGCCCATATATAATTTTTCAGGGCTATATCTCAGATACTATACAAGATTTCAACATGAAAAATTATGGATGTATAGATATCAATCAGTAGAAGTGCCATTCGCCAGAACCATAACCCTACACTTTCTTAAATAAGAGGTTATGCCCTTTGCTGTTTTTGTATGATGTAACTTTTAAGGCTTTATCTCAAATACTATACAAGGGATATAGTTTTGGCTTTTAACGTATGTCCATCAGTCCGTCTGTCTGTCACAAAGTATTCAGGGCTATATCTCAGAAAATATATAAGATTTTAACATGAAACTTACTGTTTGTACAGATATCAATGAGGAGAAGTGCCATGCATAAGAATCATAACCCTATACTTTCTTAATTAAATAAGAGTTATTGCCCTTTGTTTTTTTTGTATGATGTAACCTTTCAGGGCTTTATCTCAGATACGATCCAAGATTCTTCAACATGAAAATTCATTGGTGTATAGATATCAATGAGGATAAGAGCCATGCACAAGAACCATAACCCTACACTTTCTTACATAAGAGTTACTGCCTTTTGCTGTTTTATATGATGTATTTGTTCATGGCTATACCTCAGATACTATACAAGATGTCAACATGATAAAACATGGGTGTATAGATATCAATCAGTAGAAGTGCCAGAACCATAACCCTATACTTTCTTAAATAAGAGTTATTATCCTTTGCTGTTTTTGGATGATGTAATTTAAACCTCCGTCTTCGGCAGGGGATTATTAAAGCTGGGGTCACCGCCTTTGAAAGACCAATGCAAAGCAAAGGATGTTTAAGCAAATTGTAATAATAAAACAATATATGTATATTGTAACGTTAATTGATCTGACAATGGAATGTTTACTAGGTTTAGGATATGACGTAACAATATATAAATATATTTATATATTCCAGTCTGGACCAGCTCTATTATGGCCATATTTTACATTTGACCTCTAAGTGTCACATAGACCTTTAAGAAATGACAGGGACTTGGTTTAAAAGTTGTTGTTAGTTTAGGAAAATTAATTTAAACATTGTCTTCTTATTATGGAGGTACCATTGCCCGGACTTAATGAGAATGATATCATGGCATAGAATAGCCCGATAAGTTATTATGCTGTCATTAATTCCAATCGTTATCAAATTTCCCTTATAATGTGTATGTTTTTCAACTGGCAACTTGCTTACAAAAACAACGACAAACTAAACAGTTATGATTTGCATTTGAAGCAAACGTAGGGAGGAAATAAACAATGCGAGCTTAGTGAGCAAGAAAACAGTGTATACACAGAAATCAAGTAAATAAAATGACCTATTTTGGCACAAAGATCCAAAAGAAGTACAATATAAGAAATATAGGAGGTTTATGAAATACATGTACAGGATTTCTGTCCAAAATACAGGAAAATATGGGAATACAGGAAACGCTTAACAGTCTGCAGTTATTGTTTGTGCTAAGAATGCGAGGACAGAGTGAAAACAATGTGAGAACGAAGTGCAAACAATGTGACTGAGGACAGAGTGCAAACAATGTGACTGAGGACAGAGTGCAACAATGTGAGGAAAGAGTGCAAACAATGTGACTGAGGACAGAGTGCAACAATGTGAGGAAAGAGTGCAAACAATGTGAGGACAGAGTGCAACAATGTGACTGAGGACAGAGTGCAACAATGTGAGGAAAGAGTGCAAACAATGTGAGGACAGAGTGCAAACAATGTGACTGAGGACAGAGTGTAAACAATGTGAGGAAAGAGTGCAAACAATGCAAGGACAGAGGCTCAGCTTACCTGGTGTAGTGTCTTCTAATTCTGTCTTAACATCTCCGTCAGTTACAGGTTCCTGGTTACTCAAAAGGTCTGCTTGTACATTGTGGCTGGCATGGGTGTAACTATTGTCTGCGATGGAGCCAACAATGTGCTCCGCAACATGCTGTCTCAAGCTTATCATGTCCCCCAGACCGCAACCGCAGGTGTCGCACCAGAACTGCCCCTCATCTTTGCTATAAAAGCTGTCATGTGACGTTAACATATCTGGAACTTCACGTGATGCAGATATCTCTTGATCACCACAGATGTTTGTATTTGCGAATACAATGTTAGTTCGCAATTGGCAAAATCACTCGAGCAACACAGTATCACGGTTACTACATTATCTTGATCATCACATGCCTTTGCATACGTGTCACTATACCAGGGTCACTACATTTTCTGGGCGCTGATGACTGAATCTCTCGATCACAACAAAGTGGTCACTGTGTATTGTTTGCTTTTGCTTCCATGCCTTCTTTAATGTCCAGGCAAACCTGTAAAAAAGTCATTTCAAGCGTGACATTTTAAAGACGAACGTTGTGTAACAGTTTTTGTATAACAGCAGGCACGGACTCCATCTGGAGTAACACACACTTAAATTCATAGATCATGACCAAACATAGTCCCAAAGCTACTAGCCCTTCAGTGTTTTAAAGCCAAAATGCAGCTTTATTGTAATCTGTTTTCAATGTACACAAGGGAGCTAAATCCTATGCCAATATGCGTGGGGACGAGTTGTACCTTGGCAGGGCTCGGGAAGCAGTCAAACGTTTTCTTGATTGTTTCTCGGGGTCAGTCAGACGGGTCACACGATAGCTACAATCACAAGACCCCCCTTCCACTGATATATCCCCTGCCACCTTATTAACAAGAAAAATGCCAACTGTTAATTGCAAGAAATTTACTTTCAGTTTAGTCTCAAACTGTGTATTATTGCCTACTCACCTAGTTATACCTGCACACAGCATACCTCCTCAATAAACGTATTTGTAATAGTTCCTGTGTTTATCTTGAATAGTTTTGTTTTTGATGTTCATAAAACAACACCGTGCCATGCATGTCACGACGGTCAAATTAACATCCCGACTGGAAGACGATCGCTCCGCCACCTGTTGCGAGGATTTCATTTGAGCCTCGCTCTGTGAAAAGAGGGTTAAAATGCATGTGCGTAAAGTGTCGTCCAAGATGAACCTGTGCGTTTATGATATTGTTCGTTTAAATAAAGNATATGGACTTCACCGAAGTGACCATCGTCCGAGGCCCGCCCGTCATTAGTACATAAGATTGCAATTATTGATCTGAGTTTTTATTTATTTATTTATTTATTGATTTTAGTTTTCCTATATGGCCGGGATAATATGGTTAGGTTCAGTCCGAGCCGGGCCCAGACGAGTGGCCATATGGTGATCACCGAAGTGACCATCGTCCGAGGCCCGCCCGTCATTATTACATAAGATTGCTATTATTAATTTGAATAAATGAAGAGCAATATATATCTGACGATATGTGTTGTTATATCTTTCTACCGCTAATAGTCCAACGGAACATTATATTTTATCTAAGTAGCCCGTGTCGCGCAAAAATTTAAACACGTGCAGTCGCACAACAGGAGCGATTTCGCTTGGAGGCATCAACAGTGAGTCGCGATTAATGATAAGTGTGTTTTTGTAGGCCGCTATTACCCCTGCACTTAGTTCCGGATCAGCAGACGAGTTATTTCGTAAATCAATATCTTACGGAGTCATCCGGAGATAGTCGATGTAACACGATTGCAACCGGTAAATTCACGTGGCCTAGCGATTAGAAAACCTCGACAAGCTAACACCGAAGCGGCGTCTATAAATAACGCGATATTCCGGATGACTTTGATGCAATCTTTTCATCTTTGATAACACTGGCTATGTGTCATTTATAATTGATTATGCAAATGCAAAAACTATTAGCTTTTTAAATAACATTTAATTGATTTATCTATAACTGGTATTTCGGTAAGCTCTAAGACGTTTCCGCGGGTAATGCAAATAGCAGACGCTCGCGCGGGTACCGAAATACAGCAAGGTACCGTGTACTGTTAAATAACGGGGATATCGGTAACTTACGGATTGGTGACGAATTCCCCATATTTCTACATATAAACGTAATGTAATTAATATGTAATACTTTTTATATGATAGTTCACAATCTTTATATTTGAAAGTGCTAAACTAACAATAAGTTGAGTCATTTTCAGATATAAATTAACATTCTATTACGCGGATTTCTTTAAATCTACACATTGAAGCTGCAACTCGCAGTTGTCAAGATCACGATACGGCTTTTGAAATGGTAAAACCCAGTTAATCATGTTAGATATCGACTGTCTCAGTACCACACACCCAATTGGCACCGTAAAACCATTTTTAATAATGTTTGTAAAACGAATCTGGTTGAAAAATAATGTGAACCTCGACATTCAGCTTTTCGAAGAAAATGGCGAACAAACCCATAGCAACCGTCTCCCAGATTTATTGATCGCTGATTGGTAAACGATGTTTAGATAATAGTTTGATTGACATGCGAGATGTTAATTCGCCTCCTCTGAAAGTTCACAGGGTCAGGTCAGCCCATAGACGCCGTCGTTAAGAAGAAGCGGGACCTGTAAATAAAGTCTACAATGCACACACGCGAGATCTTAATTCATTACGGAAACTAAGAGAGGCAGGACACGCGTGATACATCGAATACCTCCGGAATCATCCACAATACAGATGCAATAAATCGTCTGCTGATCCAGACGATACGGATGAATTCGTAAAATGTTAACGGATGCGGTCGTGCGGTTACGAAGGTGGACGGGCGGTTACGGAGGTGATCGGGCGGTAGAGGATACTCTCTAGGTAAGATGATTGAACCGTGTGATTCTAACGGTCTTAAATAGTCAGAGTTTGTTCTAGGTTGAGGATTAAGATTGTCTACTGTGTTGACATGGTAACATAAAAGTTAATATTATGTTATCTTCTTTTTATTTATTATATTCCGTTTTTTTCTGTATCATAATTCGCTATGCGTAAATAGGTGAACATTTAGCGAGTATTTTCCGGATATTAGCACGAAACAAATGCATTTTAATTACTTTTATTTAGATTGTATGACTTAAAGCGTAGAAATAAAGCAACAGTTATTTTAAATTTACAATATTTTTGCCCAAACCTAGTAGTTTTGATGGAGACAATTTCAGGAACTTGTTCTCTTGTCCAGATGGAATCATTCCGCTTGATTTGATTATTTAAATAAATGTGCAAATTGTGTGACTTATTGGATTGTTTCGACAGCAAACATATTTTAGAGAGAAGCGACGGTAAGCTGTGTTGTCTTGATCGAACAAATAAGGTGGCCCCAAAGTAACTTTGCTTGCGGTATATGGGCAGAGCATTTCACTACTTCACATTCATTGTTAGAATGTGCTCAAGTCTGTTGTGATAGATGCAGCACTGATTGTGATTTTAGTATAGTCTAACTAATGTGACTGGTAATTGTAGTATTGGCTCTTGATCAGTGTTCAAACGGACCAGTGTGATACTAAACAGTCTCAATATTTCATCATGTAGGCTTCATTAAACAAATTACACAGATGATGACCGTGAATATTGTGCAGATCAGTACATGGATAAATAAGATAACTAAATTTGAATTAAACTTTGGAGGAAAAAATCGCCGAGTACAGGGCTCTAACCCATGCATTTCTTGCATTACCAAAGCCCGATGAAGCCATTAACGTATGCAGATTCATGCGAAATATTTTGCGATGTGCTGTTCAACGAAAGTAATTACGCCGGTCTCTGGGAAAACCGGACTTAATACATAAGCGTAAAGCGTTGACACATTCCATCTAGACTGAATTTTCGTTTAAAAAAGACTTCCTTTCAACGAAAAATTATATAACAGAGGACTGTACAGGCAAATCTGGGACGACACTTGACGCACATGCATAAAGCCTTGTTTTCTAAGAGACCGGCTCAATTTAAAACGGAATTGCTACGCCAGTGACTGAACGCCAGTTGTTGCCCTGAGAGTTTACAGCTAATTTCCACTTTGAGTTATTATATAATGAATTGAATAGTATGTTCTGTCATTTCATATGTGTATAAATTGTCTGCGGGAAATGGTGCCTTATTTATGCTTAAACGCCGTCCGCTTATTATGCATACCTGTCCCGAATCCTTATTGTTTAATATCGCATTTTGGCATTTTTCACAACCTAGATATTGCGGTAAAATGATGATCAACCGACTTACCATAAGTTACGAAGAACAACATTAAGCACTCAAACTTATACTCTGATTTGAGAATCGATAAGGCAGTAATAAACGGCCACGGTTAACAAACTGTCTTATGCAGGATTTAAATGCTACGCTCTACGGTCGGGATCTTAGGTGAATGCCCATTTCGATCTATGATAACTTTATCTGCCTCAGTCACACATATCTCTATCACAAGTTAAAAGGGGCAAGTCTCAGCAAATGGAGATCAGTATATATAAAATACGCGCAGTAAGTACAGTTAACATAATTTTATTAATCAATACATCGTTTACATCTGAGGGATTATACCGACGCTTGATGCAGATAGCACATACATGTGGAGATAATTGTGTTGCAAAAGCATTTTGAGAACAAATGTTCACTTATAGATATAGGATAATAATTTGAATACGTTTGTTAAAACAATAACCGGCACAGTTAACATAATGATTATACACCTACAGGGGTTAACTATTTCAAATAAGAAACCAATCGTGTAAAGATAACACAAATACTTTCGAATACAAAAAAAAAAATCTCTTTGCGTAATAATATTAATGTAAAAATGTTTAATACTATATTTTATTAATATTTTATCAATTCAACATGATGATTATTCATACACGAAAAACTGTATGTTCCGTAAAAGTCGAATGCATAGGCACGCTTCGAGTTTTGGTTTTCTTTTGTTGGGCAAAACATCGTTTTACACGACATACCTAGCTCGCCAACATCAACATGACACTGAATATGCATTTGAAAATACCGCTATACTAAATATATAAGTTTTCGTACTGGAATTGAGAGAAATATAGAAAGGGCGTCCGAATCAAGTACTGCTGCCATTAAACATTTGCACGAACAATACCGAGTATTAATAAAGGTGACGAATCAAGCCTGACATTTTAAATAACAGATTTCACTAGTATCCGATGGCCGTGCGGACACATTCACCTGGAACCACAACGCAAGCTATATTGCATTTTCCATTTGAATATATTATCAGTGTATGCCTACGAAAACTTCACGCGTCGTCCTTGCACAGTCTGTTAACATATTATGCATGTTTATCATTTATAACAGAGTTACGTGTAGATTCTCTCGGCTTCTTTTGACAAACGAAATATGTTAATTCTCTGTGCAAGTATTACATTTGCAACAAGGATATGACACGTGATATACCATGTTCCTTATACAACTAAATATAGTTAGGTCTGCAACTCCCAACTCCGTTTATCTCGCATGTTGAGCGTTTCATACGAGCGTTTTCAAGGCTTTAATGAAACGTTCCGTCGGATTGGTGGGTGCAATAATAAGGGCATGCAAATAATGGAACAAATTGTTTTACATCACTGTGTTTTAAATTAAAGCTCACTGATCTTTGTTACTTCCGTTAAATGTTCCAGTACATGGATCAATTATTTTTATCATGCTTATTCAGTTGAAATACGGCTGAAGAAAAATTCTTGTTCAGGTATTGTTAATGCAGGGTTTTGCGATGTAGAAGTTTTTCAAGTTTCAAGTATTTTATTGGAATATCGGCAAAACGCCTTTGACCATTTACATACAAATTAACAAAGTTTAGTCAAAGTACATCAATACAATACAAATACAATCATGCAAATAAACACAAACTACCATGAAAGTGTTAAAACATTATGTACAAACGTGAACGTATTAACAACAAAAAAGAAAAGAGCTAACAAGTACGATATAAACAATATATTTAGGGTTTCATACACTATTTATTTAAGAAGCAGCAAATGCTTTAAATATTTCCTCACAGAGTTTCATGGCATCAGTAATGAATCTGGCAACATTGTTAATGATTAATAATGACTGTATTATGTTGACAAGAGAGTATGTTTTTAAATTTCACTAAATTTGGCCACTTTGATCGAATACAATATTTTGTTCGAAGATTTTTATAGATTGGGCAATTAAGAAAGAAGTGATATTCGGATTCAACAGCGTTTGCGTTACATAGTGTACTTGTGCGTTGGGCTTTTGGTATGTTATTATATCTACCAGTCTCTATTTCCAGTTTATGGGCGCTCAGTCTAAATATTGATAAATGTTTATGTGTGATTTTTAGTATTGATGCAATCTAAATATTTTTTCAATACGCGAATTCAGTCTTAAACATTCTATAGTATTCTAGTTTCGGTTGGTTATAAATTGTATTGCCAATTTTGGATAAATTAATCTTTTGATCTCTGGTTAATTGTTAATTAAATTATTGAATACAAATCCGTGTCCTATTTGTTCTAATTGTTGTTTAAGTTATTGGTGTTTGTTGCGGCATGGTTTAGTCCCCTAATTTTCGGAATGAAACAGGAACTGAAAATGCCTCTTGCTGGATTAGTATTTATAACAAGAAATATCTTTAAAAAAGATATACGGCGTTGATTGAGGTTGGAGTTGGTAAAAGATAAAGAGTTTAAAGAATGAAATCAAAGATATCATATGTCTTTTTCTGTGCAGTTCTTAGCTGCATTTCACGCAGTACGGGATATTTACGCGTAGTTTTCGCGGTTTATTTTACATGATTACATACTGCTGATCATATATCTATAGATACAAAAAAATAATAGAAGAATGGAAGTATAAATTAAAACATGTTAGTCAACCGGCCACACGCGAAGTATCTGTACATATTTAAAATATTTATTTGCGCGTTCTTCGGACAAACCTGTTTAGTGGTTTGTCGGGCATTGCTATTTGATTCGATTATTAACAGTATCGGGAATCATCTCGCTCATGCTCAATACATTGGTCAATATGGTGGAATAATTCTTGTTGAATTGATCAAACATAATATTTATCATGGTTTTGTTGAAAACACATTAAGAATCTTTTATTGAGATACCATAATTATATCGGCGAATATCTTCATTTAACATCTGGTCTAAATAAAACCACAGTTCACCTAGTTCACGCGCTACCATCTATATTATATAACGATCCCTGTACTGACCGCGCGAACTCACCCTGATACCTTGCGGCTTGGAATGCAATGCTTAAAGTGAGGTCACGATTTCACGGCTTGAACGACGGCTTGTTTAAAACTTTATACTTTTACATGTTTAATGTTCAATTTCGAAAACAATTAAATATGGTTTGGCCAAAACTAATATCAGGATATCGAAAAACGATACTTTTATGAACTAAAATATACTAGTACACAGACAGCAATATGGTAATAATAACTAAATATGAGAACATAGCCTTTAAGCACAAACGCTCTGGCGCTGACAATTTTCTGAATATAAAGGGGCACACAAAAACTGTATTGATGCCGAGAATTAAGTGTGAAACTGCTCTATCTCTCAAACCTTATCATTAGAGATACAATTGTTTCATGTTGAATACGCAGTTAACATCGTTGCTAAACGAACTGTAGTATCCCTTTTCATACCCAATACTTCCCAAAAAATGAAAGTCGATGGAATAACATATTAATGTTAATGTGAAATCTGTTTGTAGAATGCACGTTTTCTTCTGCGAAAAGTTTCAAGCCCACCGGCGGGAAAATTTATATTCGAATTGATTGGTCGCTTACAAAGGTCAGGCTAAGGTAAAAACCTGGCGTATACAGCACGCCAAAAAAACAGTCAAATACAGCTATCGAAATTCACCTTGCATTGACGCTGGTAAGCGTGGATGAACATTACTTTAAAAAACATCCAACGTATTTATAGTTTGGCAAACACATAATATTGTTAAGGTTACACGGTTATTATTATTAATATGCGAATACAGAACAGAACAGAACAGAACAGAACAGAACAGATAGTTTATTTACGACTTAAGCATATACAGCTCATCGTCAATGATGAATACAAATATTTGGTCATATAAATAACATCAATGCGCAAATATAATGGGTTGTAGAGGAACGTGGTTCCGAAATTTCATGGAGGCCATTTTACTAAAAATCTAGACCAGTTGTTGTAATGTTGGAAATAACCTTTCACTTAATTTTGGAGGGTATGTCAACTTTTCTTGTTTTATAAATCAGTACCATTTTAAAGTAATATCATGAATGGGCATCTAGCCAAACTGCGTCAGACTACAAAAATATATACACGAACAATTAGTTAAAGGAGCTACTAACTAATGAAGCTGCAGATTAATTGAAAAGTAATCGGGTAACATATTAAAGAAACACAAACTAGAAATGTTAAAGTATATTTCCATAGTTTTCATATAAAATTAACGTGTAATTTCTCCAAAAACAAAAGTAATTTATGGCCGCTTAAGCCTGTAAAAAAACGACTATATCATAGTCATGACATTGAACATTTTAAATGGCACATTTAGTCTTATAGATTTATAAATGTATATTTGACTTTAAATTTAGCATTATCCTGTGAGTAGCATACGGCTACGAAATAAACAACTTAAAATGTTGAAGCATTAGTATACCATTGTATTTTTGACATACACTTTTGTTAACATATAAAGTGGTTAATAATTGACAGTATACAAAGTGACGCGATATTCAATTAATGTGCATTCATTTCTAAGCACCGGCTAATCACGTAATGAAATTGGACCTTAGTACGTTTATAGATTGATAGAAAAGACATTCAGCAGTGATGACAGATGACTTTATTTATGAATAATTCAGTCGTAAGGGTTATAATCGTAGTGTCAATAGAGGCGCTCTAAAGTAATTAAAAGGCAAAGTCAGCTTTCCTTACGTTTGAATACTTTCAAGACCATGTAGCTTGTACATGACGTATCATGTGAACAAGATTACGTTTGCTCGATCGAAAATTTAACACCGCTAAGAATCCATTTTAAGCGATGGTGTCTAAAAATGTCTTTGAAAGCAATATTCCGAGTAAAAATCAATTAGGACTGTGTGTTTAAAAAAAAAACGTTCCGACCAGTTATCCTGAGTCATGGCGATTTCGACGACATTCGTGTTCCTGGTAATACTACGAAAACTAACACGATTGGCATAACGAATAAAATCGTAATCTTAATCGTTAGTTTGTCTCGGGGATCCTATCAGAAATTATCATACGATAAAGTCAATATTTTTAATCGTGTTTATACGGTAAAAAAAAACACAGTTATAATAATATTAACACGACCAAAGGCGATCACATGTTGATCGGGATTATGATATCATATCGAATGACATCGTAACAAATCTTTACTTCTCATACATGCACAATGAGGTGATTGCAGTCGATCTTGTGCAAGGACACTCCACGATCTGTTACGATATGTCGCGATCTCAAGAAATAATGAAGACGATTGTCAATTGGGCTGTATTTATATAATTTGAATCAAGTCGCAGCTCTTATCGTGAATACCTTCTATTAAATCGTGAAATATATCGCAACACCAATCGTATCGTTTTGTAAAGGAGCCACTTGATCCTTGATACATAAAGGGTAACGTATTATCTCGTACAAGTAGTTACTAATTCGGTAAACCGGATCTTGACGATCATATCGGATCGAGAACCAACTAAGGACGCATTCAAAATACTCCAAAAGGAACGTATATTTTTCAACTTTAAACACATTTTATTTTCATATTCTAGTACACGACCAGATGACATTAATACTCACATAGAGTTAGTGTAGATAATAACACATATAGTCTAATGGATTTATAAATGTATAAGTGACGTTTAATTGTTCATTGTCCTGTGTATAGCGTACGGCTACGAAATAAACAACTTAAAATGTTGAAGCAATATTATACCGTTTTAATTTTGTTATGACCGCTTAGGTTCGCGTCGTGTCGCATACAGCAATGTGAGCAGTTATTAAATCTGTGTTCTTTCTGTTTTATCTTATTTTATTTTTGAAAATAGCTTACTTTACGAATCTTGTTTATTTTCTCGTTCAGGGCAACGTCTCGAGTTTGCTTAATGAAACCATATAATTTTTTATTACATATCAAGTTAGTTGTTTATCTGTTTGCAGGATAGCGTATGTACCCCTTAATATGACATATTATGGTCGATCTTACAATACGCAAACATTTATTCCGCAAACGTATTTATCAAAACACGTCATTATAGCGACAGTTACAACAGATGTGCTCAATAAAAAATCAAGTACTAATCAAGAGTGTTGAAGTTTTTATGATCTGTTTTATATCATACCCGTCATAGTGAATAGTCAATATTTGAAGTTCTTTCCATCACGCCCATTATTAACCTTTATTTTATGATTTTTCCCCCGTGTTCCGTAAAGTTTATGACTTACAATCAATGTTTGTCTAGTACCAGACAGTAGTACACTTACGAAAAGATAAAGAATATTAAACAATCGTACAAAATTATCAATATATCTTTGTCTCGCCCATTGATGTTGGTATTTTTTATTATATATGTTGTTTTTTTCCAAAAATCTGAGACAACTAAAAGTATACAACTTTTATTAACTGATGAATTTACACGTTATTGTTTCCACAAGTATCAGTCGTTGTTCTAGCTTGAATTAATATAATGAATATAATATTATAATGAATGGTGTAAAAAGCCATTGTATTGTTTAACATTCATCGAAATTATTGTTTTTATGCCAAAACACATATAACGTTACTGGCGTAATGACAGCCATCCCGTATCTACTGAATGAACTGAACACCAAACGAATAGCGATATGTGGCCTCTCAGAACATTGGCTCCTTGACAACAACGCTTACATTTAAAACAATATTGATAAAAACTACCGTGCAAGTACCATCACATGCGCCAACCCAGCCTACGCCAATGGTCGGTACATCGGGAAAGGTGGCGTCGCAATCATGTGGCACACAGATCTCGACAACCTGGTTGAAGTCGTATTAGTCCAGTCAATCTGTAAGTGTACCCACAACTTATTGCAACAGAAATGATTTTTCAATAATATTGTAGCTAAATATCACCTCTTCAACATATCAAAAGTCTAGGAAAGTCTAGCCAGGGCAAAATACCGAAAAATGACTCATAATATGACAGATTTTCTTGGCCCTAAATTACCACCGTAGAAGATAAAATGATGAGACGCACGGTATACAAGCGTCCGCGCGACATGATGTGATCGTCTGCTTTTAATGAAAGATCCTAGATTTAAGTCATTTTTGGAGGTAAGTTAAGATGTCTTTGTTGAATATTATTCTTTTCATTATCGAAATTAATGCCTATCTCCAAACAAATGCGTCAGTCATAGAAGGTTGCCTACGTAATAGACTGCGTACCACTTTGTAATGAGTTTTCGTGGATGATGCAGGAACTTGGTTTTCTTAAAATATGCAATAAAGTCAGCAGCAAACACACTTTTTACACAAATATACATCGGTACACATATAAGAATTGCTCAAAACACACAAACAAATATGAAAAATAAGAGAGAAAAGATCGAGATTTCAATAAAAAAAAATTAACTACGGAAGGCCATTTGCACCATAACGTTTTCGTTTTGTCCATTTGTACCATAAAGTTTTCGTTTTACTTCTTTTTCTCTATAAGTACTTAAGATATTCTACTGATTGAAACTGTTGTGAATGAACTTACCTAATGTTAAAGAAGCTTTCAATTTTCCACATATTTGAAGCATTTAAATGATTTCATGATGAATAATTATCATCTATAAAATAGAATAATAAGTTATGGTCTTAAATTTACAATTCTACACTATACACATTTTTAATCCAAAATATTGTGTTAAGCTATAAATAGTTCATTTAGTATTATTCCAACAGAAAATCAAAAGCTGTCTATAATAAATAAGTTATTCTCTAACATACATATTAAACTGTTATTTTCTTGAATAGTAATACATGTGTTTGATTTATTACAGATGTTAGATCAACAATCAACGATGTCAAAGGTGTGGGTTTAGAATTTCAAAAAGGTATATGTATTAACTTTTTATTAATGTTTCATATGTCATAACAAAATGCTACAGGATAATGTAAATTTAAATAAACAAAAGAAAGTATGTTTTAAAAAAAAAAATGTACATCTGCATCTGCCATACCATGTGAAGGAAACTAAGTACAGCTTTGATCAAACTTTAGATAAATTTTTCCATTTCTGTTTCCTCTATTTTCTCAATATATTTTTAATATGTTTCATCTATTACAGATGCTAATATGGAACTGCCAAACAATCTGATCAGCACCAAACCAGCTGCAGCTGCATCGGAAAGGTAATAGCCATAATCATTTATTTTACACACAATGCTAGTACATGTATATACTCAACATTTACAGCTTGCAGTTGAAGGCAAAAGGAAATAATTCATTTTTCAAAAGCATCAATGACAAACGTATTAATAAATTAACCCCACAGTACAGTCAAACTATTGATGAATGCAAAACAAAATTTACTACAGGATTCATACTGGAACTGTGAACATTTGTAGTATAAAAATTACATTGCGTGAATATCAACTATTGTTATTTCTGAAAAATAGAATGTATAAACATAATATTGCGTGAATATCGATTATTGTTGTTTCTTAAAAATAGCTTTTTTTATAAACATAATGTTCAACCAGTCATTGACTTGTATTCTGAAATACACCATATGTATGAAAATATAAACCATTNTTCAGCGAGAAAAAAGCAGATGTTAAGATTGCCTCTATTGGACAGGCCATTATCCAAGCAGCGAGACCAAAGGTGTTGATTCCTCCTCTACAAATTGGCTTAGGGGTACAAATGCATCACCACTTTGCATCAAAGTTTTTAATTGATATGTTGAATAAGCTAGGATTTTGTAGTTCATATTCAGAGGTTCAACGGTTTGAGACAAGTGCAGCAGTTTCGCAAGGCATTGATTTGCCTATTCTAAAAGATGGCCAATTTTGCCAGTTCGTAGCGGACAACGTGGATCATAATATACGAACACTAGATGGCCACAATACTTTTCACGGCATGGGTATAATTGCTTGTTACACGCCCGAAACAAAAGTGTCAAAAACTGTTCCAAGAATTTCCGTTTCAACAGATGACCTAGTGGCACTCGGTAAGATTCAAGTGAAATTTTACAATCAGGAAAATAGTTTTATGATACATGAAACATTCAAAGCATTACCTGACTTCAGATATGAAGATCGTACAAAAAACATTGACCTGCTTTCGAAGTGCTTATGGCCCTTGAAACAAAGGAAACAAGGATGGTCTGGAATTATGCAAATGGTGCAACAGGGCAATTACCCAGGAAAATCATCCATCTTCTTTCTTCCCATGATTGATCTCAATGCCATCCACAGTTCCTGTATTTATTCAACACTACACTTTGTTCGTACACAAGCCAGGAGACTCAATACTGTTCCAGTGGTTACATTTGACCAACCCCTCTATTGGAAGGCTTTGACCATGTTTATCAATGAAGGATCTAAAAGCGAAATCAAATCTATAGTTCTTAGATTGGGTGGATTCCACACTATAATGAGTTTTCTAGGATGTATCGGACAATTAATGACAGGATCTGGACTATCGGAATTGCTTGAAACTATTTTTGCTCCAAATGCAGTGGCCCATATGTTAACTGGTAAAGCTGTTTCCAGAGCAACCCGAGCTCATTTCCTTCTTGACGAAGTCTTAAATGCCATAGTAACGGACAAAAACCTTTGATATTTCACTTTCTGCAATAGAAATCAACGAGCTTGAACTCAATATTGATAGTGTTAGCAAGGCAAGAGACAACGACTTTGTAATTGCGACTACCAGTACCTTACCAAAAACACATGCTGAAACTAACACGATTGGAAACAATGAAACAATATCGGAATTAGTTCATTTGTTTGCGTATTTAGATAAGATGTTACCCAATAATGCTGAAAGAATAAGTTAAGCTCAAATTAAAGATACGATATGAGCTCCACCTGGAGAAAAAAATCATTATATGTGCATGCAGTTTTGAGACGTTCATGTTATCTTTGTATTATACAAGAATGGAAAATATGGTATAATATAAGTGTTTTGATTTTAAGTGTTAACATTATAATACTTAAGTTACGCGTTATTTCAAGCTAATGACAATGCAACCTTCTTAGTTTTTTTTTCTCAAAAACATGCCGTAATATATTGGCATGATTTAAGAGTAACATGTATTTAATGGGTGGGTGGGGTAAGTTTACCCATATAAATGCACTATTTACAGGAGTAAATATGTTAAGAAGCTTCATGATACACTTAGGAAATAGAAAAAGAATACTGTTTTCATAACTGATGTATTACTGAATACTGTTTCTGTCGGTGGGGGGTTTGCCCGAAATGTGTTGTTTTCATAAAAAAAGGAAAATATACTTTATTTAAAAAACGTCCGCGAGGGGCATAAATAAAATGAAATTTTAACAGGTTTGCCCTAGAAATATTTCGCTAGACTTTTTTTCTGTCATCTGTTATACATCATAGATGATTTTACAAGTGAACTCGTTTCTGTTGCAATTAGTTGATGATTAGGTGCTTTTTTTTCATATGATGACTGGACTATATACACAACAGCGACATAATTGCAGCCATACGCATATGTTGCGGCTCTACTTCGATTCTTATACTACAGGTCTACCTTCCGTCAGCTAACCACGACATCAGCAGTTTCAAAAGCACAGTGGGCCAACTATGGGGCATTTGTACGGTGCACACCGAAACAAGCTACATCCTGATTATGGGCGACTTTAACGCTAGATTCCATAGATCAGACGCTTCCACTCATCTCCGATCCCTCGACATGTACGTTACAGAACTTGCTAAATCATTAATCTTATATGTTACTACGGACACAGTGTCATGCACAGGTCCTCAATTTACGTTCTACCCCTACAATGACTCCAACCCCTCGCGCATAGACCATGTACTACTAGACGAACGTTTATCACATACAGTCAACAGCTGTGGCGTTATACAAGATGCACCACTAAACGTGTCTCGCCATATGCCAGTTTTCATAAATTTCTCTGTTGATATCCGCCAAGATGAAACATGCTCATCTCAAGCGCTACCAAGAGTAACATACCGTTGGTCAAACCCCATCGAAATACACGAATATAAGAACGTCGTTAGTGAGCATCTGTGCTCGACTCTGTTTGTCTACACAGTCGTCAATGAGACGTACACCCATATAGTCCGATGTCTAAGTTCTGCGGCTAAAAAAATGCGTCGCAAAACAAAAATACAAACGTTTCCTAAAACCGTTCTGGTCATCCGAGCTTAAAAACAAACACCACCAACTACGACTTGCACGCCTTGCATGGATCTGGAGCGGTAGACGCATTAGTTCACAAGAATATGTGAACTACAAAACAATGAACCTTTCGTCGAAATCTTCGCGAGGCTAGTCACCGATACTACGAAGCGGAAATGGAGAGAAGAGACAAGTTAGCCGAAATCGATTAACAATCTTTCTGGAAAGTTGTCAACTCCAAATGCACAAATCGCAAACAAAACGGTCGTGAACTCGATTTCGATGGGAAGCGGGAGACAACCGTCGACGGGGTGCTCCGAGGATGGCACTCCCACTTCAAGCGACTATACTCATTTGAAGAGAACCCGAACTTTGACCATATTCAAAAAGAACTCGTTGAGAACTCAGTAACCGAGTACCTTAAAATACCTGACGTCGATCACGACTACACAGAATTTGTCAACGAAACACGCATAACGAAATTGGATCGAATAATCAAGGAACTACCAAATAACAAAAGCGCATCACTTGATAACATCATTTACGAACACCTGAAATATGGCGGCCCAACTTTAACAGAGTGTCTTGTCAAATTATTCAACACGATATTGACCCACGGCCAAGTACAAGACGGTTTCAAACATGGCCTTTTTGTCACCCTGCACAAAGGCAAGGGGAAGCACCCAATGGACCCTAACAGCTATAGGGCTATTTCTCTAATCCCAGTGGTTGAAAAACTTTTTGAAAAGCTGCTCATGAAACGAATAGAAAACACCTCAGCATGGTCTCGACTCAATAAACTACAATACGGGTTCAAGAAAAACAAAAACTGCAAAATGGTATCATATCTGTTACAAGAGGCTCGGGACTACTGCTGCGAACGTGGAAGCAGCCTCCACGCGTGCTATCTGGACGCTCAGTCAGCCTTCGACAAAGTCTGGATCAACGGGCTGGTTTACAAACTCTACCATCTTGGAGTCCTTGGGAAGCTGCTCCGAATCTTCTTTGATTCACTACAAAACTGCACCAGTCGTGTACTCTCTGGCGGATTTGTTTCGGAACCTTTTGCGATTGAACAGGGCACCCGGCAGGGCAGCATATGTGCACCATTCTTTGACATCGTGCACATAAACGAACCTCTGAACGATCTCACGACATCCCCATACGGCTTAAAGATCGGCGACCTGTCTCTTTGTTCCCCAACACAAGCTGATGGCGTGGTTCTCCTGTCGCTATCGCGCCGCGGCTTAAACGAATTAGTAAAGAAATGCAACTTATATGCCAACAAGTGGCGCTTCACATACAACGCCTCCAAATGTGCCGTNATGAATATTAATTACAATGGTGTGAACGCGGTTAACACCTGCTAATTAGTTTGCATTGTCGATTTATGATTAGATTAAAGGAGCGAATGTTAATAATTAAGGTTAGTTTGATTTCAATTGAGACAAGCAGTGTTTTAATTATTTGATCGAGTTGTATATAAGATGCACCAATTTTGTACCTTTTATTATAATGTATTAAATTAGTTTTGAAGGTGAAATGCGATGCGTGATTGGTTTAATATTGAGTAATTGGATTTATGAGCTTTTGTGTATTTAATTTGGATTAATGTGCACATGTGTTTTAACTATATATCCTCTAGGATACTTGAATTAATAGATCGAATTACAAAATGGACCGTTTTGTGGTTCGTTCTTCAGGACCGCAGGAACCAAGTGCTAAGAAGAGATGTCTCGATGAGACACAGTCTGATACATCTAAGCGTCCAAAATTCACAAGATATCGTCAGCTACTGACTAGAAATGATATTGACTGTGTACATAACTGTGTACTAAGTGCAGTTAAATAAGACTATTTGCTATTGTACTGAATGAAATCATTGTGTCAATGTGTGATACCGTTGATAAGTGATTTGTTATGTCTACTGCATGTCACATCATAATACTTAATGTATTTTGTGTATGTAATTGAATAAATAAAATAAAGATGAAAACTCCCCTCTTACCATTTTGTAGGCAAATTTTATGGGCTACCAAATATTTTCACTGGTAGCCCATACTATATAGCCACTGGGATGAGACAGCATACATACTATTTAAAATGAAACTTGTTACAAGACGAATTGCAGAGATTAGAATCAAATTTTACAATAGTTTTTCCCTACATACCAACTTAAACAGTGGTCGTTTGTTAAGGTAACATCAAAATCCTTAATTATACCAACTGTTCAAGAAATGACTGGCCTGATATCGACTAAACTCAGAAAACTTTAAGAGTTTGCCTGACCATTTTGTCCTGTGAGTTGAGATCAGGTAAACGGCAATAATTCAAATTATTTCGTTTTACCTCGTTCAGTATTGATACAACATCACATAATTAGTTAATTACAGTTTTCTTGCATGTTAACCCTCACACTAAGCCCTTCAGTGGGTGAAGATTTGAATGAAGATTTTGAAACAAATATTTCAATGTTGACTCGGTGAATTATAAAATACACAAACAATTACCATGCACCTGTTATATAAGTGGCATTGAATTGATGAATGTCATTGCTAACAAAGTACACTAAGTCATACAATAGCCGCTTGATTTTATATTCAAATAAGTGAGTGATCATAAGTGCAGTACACTTCCTGTTGGATTCCGTTTCAGTCAGAAAGACACTCATTTATTATTAGTTATTTATAACACTTACTGATACAATAACGAGATATATTATATAATGTATATTTTCGTCCTGATATATTGTTCACTTTTGAGTGGAAAGATATTGTAAAACAACAACAAAGAATTTGTCAAGCTATGTTTTATTCCGTATTGAATCATGTCTGGCTGGTTTTGAACTCATTATTTTCCTTGTGCATATTTGTTTTATCATAACATTGCATTACTTTCTGGTCTTTGCGCAGACTTGTCTGTTTTATAAAGTGTGTTATTTTTGTCAAATGGATATACTCTTTTAACTGGAAAATGAACGTGCAGCTGTTAAATCAACTGTTGTTTTTAGATGTATTGGTTGCCATTAGTAAGTTATTAATTTAAACTAAGCAAAGCAAATAAAAATTATCATGCATCTCTGGAAATGTTTAAAAACAAATCTATATATAAACTTTCATCACTATAAGCCTATTTTTATTTTATAAATACAATATTAGTTATGATAAGTACATTTAAAATTCTTAATTCTTTTAATATATAGCTGTCTTATATGTGCAGTACTATCGGCGGCATTTTTAAATGCTTCGATACAATCGTATATACACGGCGTATTAAGCATTTGAACGTCAACCAGATGTTGTGAATATGTAAATTTTTGGTGACACAGCTTTATGTTACACATGCCAGTGCATATTTATAACCTTATACAAGCCTTGACCAAACAGGCAAGATTAATGTAACCATTAGTTGTATAAGATTGTTCAATAAAAAAATGTATTTAGTAATTATTAAGGCTGTTACGTTAGATATATTTCTTAAGAAATATACAATCAAAAGATACATTTTACCTGGATAATTATAATTCTGTTCTAATCGTTTAAAAATAATAGTAAAACACTTGTATTTCGCTTGTGTTTGACAGTTATAAGCACACTTTATTATTATAGTGGATAAGTGTGTAAACACATTAACAAATAACGTACGGCATATTGCACTAACTCCTGTTATGATTTGAACGATGATTGAGAAAAACGGTGGTTTTTCTCTTCGTAAAACACCACGAAAAAAGAAATACAAACAACGATAGAAACATTATGTTAAATAATTATTGTTTAAATTAGTGGATATAAAACAATTCCACATAACATTCAAAAACCATAAACCGTCATCGTATCAATATTAGAAACAATCTTAACAAAATATCAAACTATGATCCACTAAGACATTCATATATATTATATTTGTATGCAACAACATATAAATTGGGAAAACACAATAATATACCTAAATCCAATTTCATCATTATTTTGTTCAATTTATAGATAAATGGGAAAAAAAACACTACAGAAATGCTAGAGCGTCTTAAAACAATAAGCGGATGTTAACAATATTTATTTTACTCATACTATTTAGTCCCATTACTCAATCAAATACATGTGCGAAGTTGTGTCTTTTTGTGTATTATTTTTGCTTGATTGAATATAATGCATATTTTTCTAATCAATGACAGTTTCTTTGAATATTGTCATTTTGCCATCAAACTGAAAACAAGCCCCTTTAAGTGGAATGTGGTTTATCCTGTCAAAATAAAACAATGCACTGGTATACTTATCGTGACATAACGACATATCTTATTAACCATTTATCGCAGTGAGTGTTCAATGCAATCACAGTAAATATTGCAATCATTACAGGACTAAGTGCAAACTATCGTACACAATGTATTTTCACACATATCCGATACAAAAATAATAGTTGCAATTATAATTACAGTTAATGACAGACGATTGCCAGACGCTCTTGATTAACCATGTCATAATACACTTAAAATCACGTGTTCATATTAACCGATTTATGCCTAGCGTCTACAAAAAAGGCCTTGGCAAACCGCGTAGACCCAGATGAGACGCCGCATGATGCGGCGTCTCATCAGGGTCTATGCTGTTTGCTTAAAGGAATTTCTGTAAGAAATATTCTAAATATAGATATAAATATACTAGACATCCCTAATTTTGGAAATAAATTGATCCAATTTAGAAGGAGGATGGGAGAGTCCACTAGGCATAAATGGGTTAAAGCCATTACTTCAACAATAACCTGCATGTATTATATGCTGGCAGTTACATCGTCTCTGAAAATTGAGTATAAAATGCATGTGTACAATATGCACTTTTGTGTCTAGTGAATAGTTAAAACATCAAAGTATTCTTTATTTCAATAAATTTACTGTATGAACGCTATGTTGTTCGTTAAACAATACTATATAACACCTCCAAATTTCAGAAAATGACAGTTGATTGTATGACTTTCTTGCCTCAGTACTTCATACGTATCTGAAAATCTATTGTCCATAAAAAAGCATTCCATCAACAAAAAATATTTATTACATATACGAAATGCCGTTTAATATGTATCGTTCAACGTTCAATTTCCGGATAAAAACATGCTTAACACGTATGAAACCTGCAATCGATACCACATATGGTTGTCGTTCCAATTGTTTATACGCTATACATTAAGGTAAAGAGATAAAACACCTTGCATAAATGTTTACCATATTTACAATTGTTAAAGTAAATTGTATCGTATATAAACTAACCAACACGTGTGTCAATGCATTGTAGATGACAGTTCAGCCATAAATTGTGAAGGGAATTACATAGGTGATAATTGCAAGTACTGCAAAGATGGATTCTATAGTGTAAGCTGTGAACAGGAATGCAACAAAAATTGCAAGGCATGTCATAGTCAAACCTATTGCTATTCCTGTAAAGATGGATTTTATGGAACAAATTGTCAGTTATCCTGTCCCGACAAATGTCAACAGTGTGTGTTTTCCTCTCAATGCACGGTGTGCATTCCTGGATATTCCGGTGAACAGTGTCAACTGATGTGCAATGGGCAATGTTTAGATAGAAAATGCAACAAACACACAGGAATCTGTGATGAATGTTCGCATGGCTTTTTCGGACAAAACTGTTCTCGACATTGCTCTAGTGGATGCAATGCAGGTTTGTGCGAAAGGCTAAATGGAACATGCCATTTCGGCTGCCATTATGGACATATCGGTTTGAATTGCTGTCCTACAGGCTTTGCTGGTATAAATTGCAGAGAGAACTGTCCTGACAATTGTCATTTTTGCTCTTCGCAAAACGTGTGCGACACGTGCAAGGCGGGTTATCATGGACAAAAGTGCGATTGTGAGTAATATGAACTATGTATTGTATTAGAAGTACAAAGTAACAAATTGGATGTCAATTGTAATGCACATGTCATTTATATATAATCTAGTTTCGAAAAATGTATTTGGTTGATAAACATAGTTACGAATATGTAAACTATTGTCATGTGTAAGCATTGCAATGTATTATGGAATCATGTCAAAACGTATATTTTCATGATAAATATAGCAGCATAGGTAAAAGAGATATGTTACTGTATTACCTGTTTTACAAAAGATAATAATACAAGATTATGTTAAATGGCTGTAATAATGTATCCACGCACTTTTCGTTGACCAGAAAATATTTAAACAATGTTTTGTCGAATGTTATGGTTTCGTTTCAGTAGTCGGAAACGGTGAGGTGACCATCTTCGGTGAATGGCAAATAGCATTGATAACTATTGCAATCAGTGTCGGCGTTATGATCTGTTTTGTCATTTTGGTGGCGACAGGACGTTTTATGAAGTACGTTTTTACGTGTTGCTGTTCTTGATTTGTTTCAGTCCACGTTACTTTATTACGTGAAATACCTAATTTCTTTTAGTTAATATGGACCGTTTTGTCCATGAAGAGACATTCCCCTATAAATAGTGTTATGTTTGTTTCCTCTGATACAAATAAGGACTCAAAGTTCGAAGGAGATGTGTACAGTGAAACGAATTGTGGTGATACGTTTATAACGACAATTGTCGATTGAACATCATTGCTATATTGAATACATATGTTTATGGCAGAATATAAGGAAATACACACCACATAGTTTGTCTTCCGCGACCGAAGGTTGCATACTTTTTGGGATTGCGTTTAAAAGACATGTTATTATACACCGTCAAAATAAACAAGTTCCGTCATGCACTGTAGAACTGAGAATAAGAGGTAAAACATTGTCAAAATGAATGACAAGTACACACTTGTAAAATTCCTTAATTAAAGGAATTGGAACCATTTAAAAACAGTAAATACATTTACATTTTCCACACAATATACAAGGAGACGTGCATTGCAAGGACAACATTTTAGGAACTATTAACGATCTTATAAGATCTAAAGATAATATGTGATATTAGATCATGTGTTATTGCTGGGAAAGGCTCCTTGTACTCAATACTTGTCCAAGATTTGCATAGAAATTGTTTAATCCAGAAATATATGTAACGTTACCGGTTAACATTAAATCCCTGCTGTTAGATTGCATCGCTTAACATTACCCAAATGTGCAGACTTTATTTCTTTTCAGAAATTTCTTGATGCCTATTTACCTTAAGAAATTAAACTTATTAACCGAAACCGAAGAATCATTTTATATGTCTCTGTAAATAATGAAAGGTTTCATAAGAATATTAGACGATAACCGTCGATTATTTCCAATATACACTTAAGAAGTTACTAACTTTTGGAAAACCTATACAACTAGAGGTGAAATCTGTCTAGCTCATTTATTTATTTATTTTCAAAATCACATACCATGTAATATTTAATTAATTTAATACAACTTCCGTAGGAACTCAAATGGGGCAGTGTTGTTCGTATCTATAGATAATATTGGTTTAATTTCTTAAAGGTTGAGATGTAGAAAATATATATTTTTCAGATTCGCCAAATATCTATTCAACGATATTATTATCTATTGTTTAGGCGAAGTCAAGAACAAACCGCGCTTGAAACACTACCGATGCATGAAAGACGTATTCCTGGTTTGTACAATATACATTTATATATATAT
>VMBQ01002115.1:4075-34059 GCA_007657795.1 Dreissena rostriformis | reverse complement strand
TATATATATGTTTATATGAGCCTCGCTCTTTGAAAACGGGACTGAATGCATGTGCGTAAAGTGTCGTCCCAGATTAGCCTGGGTTTTTAAGCCTTTATGTTGTTTTTCTTCTTTAAAATAAGGTCTCTTCTTATCGAAAATCCAGTTTAGTCGGAAAATGTCGTCCCTGATTAGCCTGTGGGGACTGCTCGTTTTACAGCCGTTAAAATATTCTATTACTTTTTTCTCTAAACAGAACCTTTCATTTCTTTTTATGTAAAGCCAGCATATTTGTTGGTTTGTGCTATAAACCAATTAAAAATAAATTAATACACATACTTTTCTACAATATTGTTTGTTTTTACAGGAATACAAAGTGCAAATGCAACTGAAGGGTCTAATTACAACTTCGTAATTGACAGCGGAGAGGAACACCATTACGTGGAATTGGTGTAGAACAAAATTGTTGAAAAACATGCCACTTTTCTATGAAGATGTGAAACTAGCACCACATTAATTTTATCTACACGCAATTATTTGTTTGTGATCAAACTTTAATTTACGAATGTAAATACAAATTTTGTACAAGTGGCTTACCAACGAGTGTAGATATACTTTTCACTGAGTGAAATGAATATTCGAGCGTCCACCGAAAGCATTAAATGTTCTTCCCTTGCATATGCTTTAGGACAAAGAATTACGCGAGAATAGGTTAGACGTCACACTCTTGTGTATTATGACGTCATTAAATGGACTTCATACATGGTTAAAATATTTTATCCCACTTTTACAGTGAATTCGGTTGATTAAAGCCCCGTTGATTAAATTTCTGCTAAAATACACGGCACGAAATGACAAAATAACGTCATAAATCCAGCGAAATTATCCAGTTAAACTTATTATGTTTAAATAAAAAGATTTACTGAATAAAAATTGGAATAAATAGAATAATAGGTTAGTGTTGATTATAGATCAGGTTTATCATGCTCGGCACGAAAACGAAAAAGCACTCGTCAAGGCTCGTGCTTTTTGTGTTCTAAGCCTCGCATAATAAACCTGATCTATAATCAACACTACCCTATTATTCACTAGGTTTTTGATAAGTTTGGTGCGATCAAATAAGTTTGTTTTGTTTAGTTGGTGTTACGTTTGATTAGCAAATACTAGTTAATATTCTACATTGATATATGTCAATAAAAGGTATGGTAGTCCGATGTGATGAAAAACATTATTGGTTACAGTTTCACTTTAGCTATTTATAACAAATATATATTAACTAAAATAGAAATTATCATTCAACAATAAAATTGTATATTTCACGGTAAAACATATTATAAGTTGTATTAAGGGTAACAGTGTTGCGCGAGTATACAGAATATAAATGCACTCGTGCATATAACCTTTTTTAACTACCACACCATTAAGTAAAACTTTATTAGTAACATTTATAGGTATATTGAAGAAGATTGTAATAGACAGATCGGAAATAAGGAAGTGATGGCATATGCATTATAAATGATACGCCACGCAGAGGGTAATATAACGTATTGCCAATACGAGAAGGTTATGCCAACAGTGCATTACATTCTATAGTGATAAAACGACAAAATCAGTTTGTTTACGTTTGAATACAAGCATGACCATTCCGCTTGTACAGCTAGATGTAGAAGTGACTTGTTAACAACATAGCGTGTGATCAATTGAAAATTCTACACCGCTACGAATCCATTTTAAGAACCATTGTCTAGATTTGTTTTTGGACGCAAAACTTAGAATCGGATACACGTTTTAAAACCAAAAAGAACTATGTTTTAAGCGATACGTTCTGACCAGTCATCATACGTCATGGCGATTTCGAAAACTATCGTGTTCCTGGTAATGTTACGCTTACTTTCACGATTGGCATGACGAATACAATCATTATCTTAATCGTCGTTGGTCTCGATAATCCTATTAGATCTTATCAGGTACTTTCCAGTCAATATTTTGAATCGTGTTTTTACGGTTCAAAACAATTATAGATTAACACGACCAACTGCGATCAATTGTTAATCGGGATAATCATATCAAATCGTATGGCATCGTAACAAATCTTTACTACTCGTACATGCTCATTGAGGTGATTGTAGTCGATCTTATGCAAGAAACCTTCATGATCTGTTACGGTCTGTCGCGATCTCAAGACTAAATGAAGACGATTATCAATCGGGATGTATTTATATAATTCGAATCAAGTTGTGGCTCTTATCGTAAATACCACCTATTAAATCGTGAAAGATATCGCAACCACAATCGTATCGTTTTGTAACGGAGCGACTTGATCCTTGATACACAAAGGGTATCGTATTACATCATGCAAGAACGTACTAATTCAGGAAAGCTAACTTTTTTTTAATTAAACATTGAGTCTATCTTTATAAATGTATATGTGATTGTTCATGTTTCATTCTCCTGTGTATAGCTTTAGGCTCCGAAATAAACAAGTTAAATTGTTGAAGTATTATTATACCATTTTATTTTTAGTAGGGCCGCTTACGTTGGCGTCGTGTCGCATAAGGCGTTGTGTGTAATTATTAAGTCTTTGTTCCTTCTGTTGTATCTTATTTTTTATTTTAATTTTTGAAACTAGCTTATTCTACGAATGTTGTTTATTTTCTCTGTCAGCTTGACGTGAAGTGTGTCGAGCTTGCTTTACGAAACCATATTATTTATATTACATAACAATTTAGTTTTTTGTTTGATAGCGTCTGTAGCCTAAATATGAGATGTTCTTGTCGATTTTATAGTAGTCCAACATTGATTTCGCCAACGTATTTATCAAACCACATCATTATCGCGACAGTAACACCTGATTTGTTGATTGATAATTAAGCATTGATAAAAAACAGTGAAGTGTTGGTGATCTGTGTTATGTCATAACCAAAATCACGAATAGTAAATATTTGAAGTTATTCCATCACGCCCATGATAAACTATGTATTGTATGCCTTTTCCTTGTGTTAAGTAAAATTAATAACATATACATGTGTATATCTTTTCCAGTAATATAGACATTTATGCTGATTTCACCAATGTATATCATTATAGCAGCAGTCTAACATTGATTTTGTCAATGATAATTAAGTATTGTACAAGACTTGCGAGGCTTTGATGATCTGTTCTATTTCATACTTATATCTTGAATTGTTCATGTGTAGTTATTCTACGCCGCCCATTATTTAACATATCTTCTATTATCATACCATGTCTTTTACTGCCATTGCGTATTCTTCAGGCAAGTATATGGCTTCTGAAAACGTATACTTGTCAAATACCAGGAAGTAAACCCTTCAATACATGAACACAAGTCTGAACATAATAACGTTAAATAGTTATAAGAAATGTGATTATATATGTATGTTCTCTCCCATAGATTTTTTGTTGTTTAATAGCATTTCATTGTCATCAATTCGCGAGAAATGACCTTAGCCATTCACAAATGCTTTTATATTTTACTGTTTTAGTTTTAGCGCTAGTACAAATCTTGGTTGAAAAATAAATTACCCCAAATTAGCACACAAATAAAAAATAGCACAATATTTTATATTTTTACTCATTCCAATCAACGAACGGCATCCTTTTTGTTTTCATTTATAATCGCGATAATCATCACAATATAAAGAGAATTTACATTTCATTATAAAAATATTGTTTTTGAAGGTTTGCGGCATCCAATAATTTCGACAGAAAACATCAGAACTTTTTATTTTATATAAACTTCAATTTTATAAAAATAAATATAAATAAAACTTTTACAAATAAATATTTATACTAGCATTATATAAAAAAAATCCATTAAACATTTCAAAGGTAAAAAAAACACTAACGCTTTTTTAATTTCGCATAATTGATACGCAACACACGTTAACAAATAAATCCAGTAGGAAAATTGGTTGCATTTGATATTAGATATAGGAACACTGAAACTCCAGAAACAATTACTTTATATATTCTAGTCTTTCATTGAAGATAAATAATTAATCGCCTATACAAAAAAGAACGTACCATAAAACTCAACATTAAAAATAAAAATGATTGAGGTTGGGGCAAACGGTGAATGGTAGAGAATAAAAAGTATTTATCCCATGTTCTTCACGTTAATATAAAAAGCATATACGCATATGCTCTTGCTCTTGTAAATCGTGCGAACATTAATGCCAGATTAAGAACTTTTGTATGTTTGCGTAGAAAATTGCGTTTATGTTACATCTACTTTATATGAAACAAACCCCATACAAACAAATCCATATGCGATTGTTTGTGCTACTCCTAATATACATGTTCGCAGTTATATAAAACAAGTTTGTATCATTTTCCTGATGTACCGTTGGCATTTATATTTGATTGCATATTCAGCGATGCAAAGTCCACAGAGACACATGTCTGTATAATACCTCCGTCACACCGGACTGGCGTCTTTACGGCGACCTAAGACTGTGTTTTTGGAAATTTCTGATTGTCGTAGTAAGGACGCCAATGACTTTTTCGGTAAAAATGCTGTTTTTCGCCTCCCCGTCACACCAGCGTCCTGGTTTATTGCGTTCTGCGCGTCCTCACGGCGTCCTCAATACGTCCTTCGCGACATTACCGCGTTCGTACTGCGTCCTTACGGCGCCCTTAAGACGCACTGGGGTCGCAGTAGGAACACCGTAGTCGAAGAAGGGTCGCAAAAGACGCCGTCAGGACGCAATTAAGTCGCAGTAAGGACGCCATAGTCGTTCTGAGGACGCATTTGACGTACAAAGGACGTACTTAAGCCGCAATAAGGTCGCCGTACGGTCGCCTTGCAGTCAATGATCATTTTCTGTGGGTTTGAGCGGCGACCACACGACGTCCATGGCGACCTTACAGCGACCCTACCACGTCCCTACTACGACTATTGCGTCTCTACGGCGTCCCTACAACGTCCTTACAGAACACCGTAAGAACGCCGGACTTCGGCGACCACTTTGAACATGTTCAAAGTGGTCGCCGTGGGATCGCGTCCTGAGCAATTTTCGGCGTCCTCACTGCGTCTTCTTGCGTCCTTACTGCGTCCCTCCGGCGTCTATGGCGTCCTCACTGCGACCTGGGTCGCCGTAAGGACGCAGTAAGGACGCCAGTCCGGTGTGACGGGGGTATAAGATAAAGGCATTATAAAGTGTATTACTAACATGTTCTATAACATATTGATCATTGGTGTATGGTAAATATTTTTCATTTAAAGGTGGTGATTAAACTGCATAACTTTAATTGTTGTGCTGCGTATTATTCAAGACAAAACGAAATACGTATAACGGTTATTCAAATGTATAACATATTTAAAATACAAATAATATACTTTCAACAACCAAAACTTATGATTTTCGGATTTGTTTGCAAGAATGGCTTCTATGCATGCGATCATACATAATACTTTAGTCAAGAATACGGTATCTGCAGTTTAAAACGAATTAAAACCGACGTCACACATTTCAGCTGTTGTGCGTTAGTCTGATGCTTTAAATGTAATTTGTTGATTTTGATGCACGGAATACAAGTCTTTTGTTGTTTTTTTTTGCATTTTGAATTAGTCGAAACAAATAATTCAACATAATGATTGACATATAGTATCTGGAATAAATTATGTACATAAATACTTGGATGAGTAAATTTAATGCAACTGAATAAGGCTAACATGTATCATAACCTATTCTTTTATACAACATATACGCCAAAGCATGTGCAACTCTNGGGGGGGGGGGGGGGGGGTTGAATAGATATAATATATATTCAATGTATATATTATTTTCACTGCAAACTGATAAGAACGAGAACCAAAACATAGTATAGTTTAAAACATTTTTGAATTCAAATGTTGAAATAGTTATTCTGACATGTGCAGGCAAACGATATTAAAGTGTATCTTAGTTTTAATTTACATCTGTGTTTTCTCACTTTTAATTGCAAACTCTATAACCATTAACTTCTATTTTAATATTTAATACACCAGTTATTCTAAATATCCTTAATTACTTACAGACTAAATGCCAGATTTTGACAGATAGAAAGCTATTTGCTCTGGACTAGATGGCTTGTAATTGGCAACGATGCAAGAACATTTGCACTTGTACAATATCAGCTGCGATGCACTCTACAATGTACTGTTTCTACACAAATAAGACACATCTATACTAAACACACGCATGTGGTCATAACTGAATGTAATACATTCTCGGTTTGTTTCCAATGAATGGTAAAACGATTGATGTTGTCAAGTGTCCTTTTTCCGTTACTGTTCTTCGTCTTTCCACTCAATTTAACTTTCTTCCTGCTGTATCTATCATATATCTAAATATATGTTTTATCACTTCATGCACACTTCAATGTACAAACGCTGTATCACTCGATTCCAATTGCTGATTGCTTTAACTGGTCACATTTGCTAATTTCTTAAACGCACTAAGAATATCTATGGAGAATAATTCATATACGTGTTAAGTAACTTGTTTTCTTATCCATTTTTATTGTATGACTGTATTTCACATCTCATGTTCAAAGTATCATAATAAATACTGTTTAAACCAATGAATGGTTACAGCAAAGCTACATCTGATTTTACGACTTTGTTGTTTATGCGACGGGAGAGATCGTTACATGCACACATACTATTAATATACGCTCGTGTAATAATATGAAATGATTCAACCGTATTTAAGTGCATGGTACTGTAAAATTAATGTGGCATAAAATGATGAATATTTACAATTATAAAACAAAAACACGGTCTAGATATTTGTTCTGAGATGCAAATCGGTTGCTCTTTGGGTCCGCATTCTCCAAACTTCGCAATTCTTGTGTTGATTTCATAGTTTGTTCACAGATTTTGCATGTGTTGAAGTGTGTCTTTAAATGCTTTGAATTGATACATGTAAACATCGGAACTTAAGAGTTCCAGTACAAAACAAGAATAAAGTTAAAGAAAAAAAAGTAATCATCACCTAGGCTAGAACCACTGACCCTTGAAGTAAAAGTCTAACGCTCAAACCACTCAGCCATCCATGCTCTATCTACATCTACATCGTCACAAAATATACCGATGACAGAACTCTTCAAATAATTAAATTGTTTCGAGTTTGTAACGCTTTATAATTGTCAGGTTTTTAAATCGTCAAAAGATGCATATAATGGATATTTTAGAGCATGGTAAAGGTTCAGTATTACTGTTTCCTCGAAAATAATATAAATACAACGAAAATTTGCAAATCTGAAACTTTGTTTTTCCATTTTGTCAATTTATCGACCTGTGAACAAGTCACTTTAAGTTATAATAAAGTTTGCTGTAAGACGTCAATGTCTGCCTGCACATGAGTTAATCGATTTGAAAATTTGGCTATAATTGTGTTGAGTAATCCTTTAAATCAAAGACACCAAATCTACCAGTATGATGTTAATATTTTTTTTCTTATAATTAAAGGCACTAAACCATCTATGCCTTCTTGCAAACAAATCGTCAATACTACAACCATTGTTCGATTGCGAAGGATTCGAGTATTATATCTCAAGTAAGGACATCAAATCACAATTGTTGTTTTCTAGTTATAAAAAAAAATGTCAAAATGTAAGATCAGGAAATAAACATCAACCCCATTTTCAGAATAATCCAAGGTAATACAATATACCATAAACAAAAGCAACTATATTTTAATGCAGTGTGTAAGCATTATCATTTATGTTCTAACAATATTCAGTGTTGAATATTTGTACAAATCCAGTTGACTATCAAATACACAATATGATGCCGGACGAATGCCACTGGATTAAAATGCCCACACAAATTGTATTTGCTTGAAAGCTCTTAGCATATAGAAAACATGTATAATTATGTTCATGTGGCACATGTTGGGTGTATTAGGTTTATTCAAAATAGACAGTTCAAACTTGTGAATATGGGCGTGTGCATTTACAACAAGTATAATTATAATTATTTTGATGATCTACGTTGGAATGAGAATGTTGTTGATAGCTCAGAAACGAAATTATATATAAACACGTTGTCATCGTTACATATAGGGATCATCGTTATTGTTTATTTTGTAATTCAAAAGATATTGAAGATGAATATCATGTCATGAGTATAAGTCCATTTTTAGAGGAGATAAGAACAACATATTTACCAAAGAACTATTACCAACGCCCATCGATGTTTAAATTTTGGAAATGTGTGGCTTTGATAAAAAGACAAAATTAACTAAAATTCTCTTTTTATTAAAAACGCATTAAATAAAAGAAACTCATTGTTGAATGTAAGTTCATCCTCGTAAAATAAAGACACATACTTTGAAATTCTGAATTAACAGAATGCATATAATAGTCAAATGTAATGTGTTTTATAATAAAGACCAGATATACCGTATGAACTGCAATGTATACCGTATGCACTGAAATTATATGATTAACGTGACATGAATCTTCTTCATCATGCTTTGTGTGTTGTTATACTGACAATGTACATTGTGCAAGTCATAATAAAACACGTGTTCTGGTCTATTCTGTTCATATAAGTCAAGTAGTCTTTTTTATAAGACGTTGCCAAGAATGTAGAGATACTTTTTATACAGGCTAAATTCTTTGCTCCAACTATTACCCATATCAAAAGTAGCTTAATATTTGAGAGCGTCAACAAGTTGGACTAATAAGTCAAGACAAAGTTTGATTGTTCATATTAACCCATTTATGCCTAGCGTCTAGAAAAAAGGCCTTGGCAAACAGCGTAGACCCAGATGAGACGCCACATGATGCGGCGTCTCATCAGGGTCTGCGCTGCTTGCTTCAAGGAATTTCTGTAAGAAATATTCTAAATATAGAAATACATATACTAGACATCCCTAATTTTGGAAACAAATTGATCCAATTTAGAAGGATGGGAGAGTCCACTAGGCATAAATGGGTTAAGATTGATATCACTTTAACGTCAGTTATTTCCCTGAATAACAACCATGTATAGAATGAGTAGTTAATGCAAACACAAGCCTTGCAATTGCATATCTGATTTTACGGCGTAAGTGCTTCGATGGCATAATGTAAATCGTTGCATATAATACTAGATAAAGCATCATTGTACAATAAGATTAATATCACTTTAATGCCATATATTTCTGTGAATAACAACCATGTATATAATGAAGAGTTAATGCAAACACAAGCCTTGCAATTGTATATCTGATTTTACAGCGTAAGTGCTTCCAGGGCATAATGCCATCGTTGCATATAATAATAGATAAAGCATCATTGTACAATAAGATTGATATCACTTTAATGCCATGTATTTCCGTGAATAACAACCATCCATATAATGAAGAGTTAATGCAAGCAAAAGCCTTGCAATTGTATATCTGATTTTAGGGCCGCCGTAATTGCTTCGAGGGAATACTGGGACACGAAGTCACAACATGGTACAGAAGTATTATTCCATGCCTTCAATTAATTGTTATCGACGATGCGGTAGAAAGGATGTTGCCACGAAGCACTCTAAATGTAAAATAAAAACAGGATACAACAACTACAGTCTTTATCGATCATCAGAATTTATCTGTTAATAGTATGTTTTAATTCTATGTAAAATAACAACTATTTCCGTCCAAATATATTGTAAAACTTGCGATGCAAGTGTGTTTTTATACGTTGAAGTCAGGTAACAGTTGGTTTGTATATATCATTGTGGATTGCGAAAACTGAGGAACATTACATCAACAAAGTTTCAAACGAAATGTTTACTCCATGAATGTTTTGTCCGTATCCTTTTGGCCGACATAATACATTGTTCCTGCAAAGCTTGTGACGTAATGACCTTATCTGATTAACATTTGAGAAAATCATTTTCAATTTCATGGTGTGGCCCGGCCTTATTACAAGTTATTAATTAATTCACCCAGCCATCCTGTCAATTGGATTGGCCAAAATGACATTTATAAACAAACTCTTTCCTTAATAGGTTTGACTTTTCCTTATATTACATACTAGCGTCTAGTGTTAAATGGGTATATAAACTGTCACTTGTTGCATTAATAAGCCAGTTCCACGCACACAGGCAAGGATGTAGTTACACGATTTCTTGCTTTATTGGTCGAGGCCCCGTTTATGGGTTCGCTTGCATCTTGTTGATTAATTTTTGGATCTGGACTTTGGAAAGTGTTTGAGTTAAAATGTATGGAGCAAAATAAAATAGAAACTTTGTCTATGTGTTCGCGTTATTGTTCGATTGAATAACGCTACAAGCTGTCACCCCGTGTGCGACAAAGACTGATAAGCCCGTCTGGCTGTCAGTGGTAAAATACGACATTCAAATATAATGTGGGAATGGTAAACACGGTATATCAAACCAATTTATATTTTCAATATAATCTTAACAAATACATAAACAAAACAATAATTTGCATTGCAAATACAAATTGTACACATATTTTAACATTAAAATGCAGTGTTCATTTTAAACAAACATCAGCATAATACTGAAATAAATAATACATCACAGTGTATGACATTTACATGAAATCCTTACAAAAATCTAATTCTGCTAAACATATATAGTTCATGATGTAAAATGCTCAATTTTAACATTTGAGTCGTGTTCTGAGAAAACTGGGCATAATGCTTGTGCGTAAATTGTCATCCCAGATTAGCCTGTGCAGTCGGCACAGGCTAATCAGGGACGACAATTTTCGCTTTTATGGAATTTTTCGTTTAAATGATGTCTCTTCTTAGCGAAAATCCAGTTTAGGCGGAAAGTGTCGTCCCGTATTAGCCTGTGCGGACTGCAAAGGCTAATCTGGGTTGACACTTTACGTACAAGCATTTTGCCCAGTTTTCTCAGAACATGCCACACATTACTAACAACATTTAGTGAAGGTCAGTAATACATTTAACTTAACAAACTTAAACAAGAACATGACATATAAAACTATACAAGAAAATATGGTAACTTGTTTAAAATTATACTTAAAACATTGTTTAAAATAAACATTAAGATTTAACGACAATCATATATCAAATTTACACAGCAACATATGAAAAGTCCAACATAGGCAACCAGTTTTATACTAGATTTCACAATTGATCTTCTTTTTTTTAACCCTTTGCATGCTGGGAAATTTGTCGTCTGCTAAAATGTCATCTGCTGAATTTCTAAAATTAGCATTGTCTTTGATTTTTTTTCAAAGAATACTATCAGAATAGCAAACAGTTTGGATCCTGATGAGACGCCACGTTCTGTGGCATCTCATCTGGATCCAAACTGTTTGCAAAGGCCTTCACAATTCGGTTCCAACACTGAAAGAGTTAAAGGAAATTTAATCTCTGTCCAAACAATGACCATACCTAAATTTCTGTCAAATCCTTTTACAAATGTGCAAAATACATTATGCACGTAGACACAGCATTTTCACATTAAATATTTTTAGAACCACAATATGTGTGAAACATGAAAAATTCACTTAAAATTAATACAAACACAGGTAAGTAACAAAATGTGACCAGTTTAATGTTTCTGTCTGATAAGTTAGTTGCTTCTTGTTTAAAATGATGTATTAAACTTATATAAATTAATGTTATAAAGCCTGTATTAACCACTGATCACTTTGTTTAAAAAAATAGACATTTTAAACTGTCCAATATAAAATGCTCAGCTGATCGTATTCTTAAATACTGATTGATACAAATGACTAAGATAGTTATAAACTAAGAATTTGAACATAAACAACATACACATTGAGCAATTCAACTTTTGTTCAAGGACATCATACAATTTATTTAATAAAATTGTTTTTCAATTATCTGCTCTACAAGCATGTAGATTGTATTCAGCTCATGATACCTAACCCTTTGCATGCTGGGAAATTTGTCGTCTGCTATAATGTCGTCTGGTGAATTTCTAAAATTAGCATTTTCTTCGATTTTTTTTTTTAAAGAATACTATCAGAATAGCAAACAGTTTAGATCCTGATGAGACGCCACGTTCTGTGGCGTCTCATCTGGATCCAAACTGTTTGCAAAGGCCTTCAAAATTTGGTTCCAGCACTGAAAGAGCTAATACAAATTCTGATTCATAATGTTTCCAGTTGATAAACATGTTACCAATGATTTTATAAATAATACAGGCACTTTTTGCAGACTATTAAAAAACAGTCTAAAACAATGACTTTCATAACAACAGGTTCATTTATTATTAAAGAAATATATACACATTTTACACATGTTTTCAAAATTACTTTAAAAGAGAAAAAAGCATAGAGGTATTTGAAAAAAATATGTACAAATAAATGCATTACTGTCAAATCAAAATAAAATGCAAAGCAGCTGAATTTGTCATCTTAAATGTTCATATTTAAAAATAAATGCATAACAATGTCAGACATTTGCACACAAAATTTTACAAAAATCAGACTATGGGGTGGCATTAACAAAGCATCCTAAGACCATTATTGGCAAGGCTTCTTACTGACCCTGTACGGTGTGATGTCAATAAACAATGTATTGGTCAAGCGCATTGCTGGAGGCCAATATGAATTGACTTCTTTGTATCACAAAGTACAGGGTCAGTAGAAAACCATGTAACAAATTCATCTTACCAAGAAGAATTCATTGTCAAGCATTAACAAATTAAACAACAAAATTTATCTTTGCAGTATTAAATAACATCATATTGTTTTTTCAAAGACACCATTTTGTGTTTATTTTAAAAGAATGATTTTAGTGGCTGGATATTAAACGCTACTGACCTGATATAAAAAGAACATGGTCAGCACCTGACCTGGCTTGACCAATGAAAAACGAGCATTCTGTATGAGATAATACTGAATTCAAAGCCTTGACCTGGCTAAACCAATGAAAAGCAAGTATTCTGTATGAGATAATATTGAATGCAAAGCCTTATAACGGATAGTTTATTGATTGTATTACTTCATATAAAGAAAGATCAGATCAATATCACTGTATAAAAGAATGTCTTTAGGATGTTATTTGGCAAATATCAGACAAATGTGGGACACTTATAATGATTTTTATTCAATTGTACATTGCAAAAGAAATGTTAAAAAAAATTGCTTGAGACGTTTTGCTAAAAGGGTATTTTTAAAATAGCAATAAAACAATATAAAAGAATACATACATTTTTTAAGGACAGGCAGGAATGATTATGTTTTTGCTGGTGATGTTTGCAAAGGCACATAATTTGAAAGTACTTGCCAATATAACATACCATAATTATTGTGTAATACAAGCATACAGACGGTGCTCAATGATGGTTCAATAATTAATAAATTTATGTTTTTTTATGACAGAAAAACATGTGCTAGGACTATTACACGGTTTTGAAATGACATGAAATATAATCAACAAAATTATTCAATTGGGTCTTATTTATAACAATTCTACATATCAATATTTCCCATGGAGATAAAAAAAAACTGATTTGAAAAGGGACAAATTATAAAAAAATAATGATATGCAACAATTTATTTATTGTCATAGTACATTTCAAAATATTTTTACTATGAAATCACACTTCTTCCAAGTACAACGATATAGACAATAGCAGTATAGAAAAATTATTCTTTAGAAATAAGTTTTCTTAATACATCAAGTAACACAATTTTATATTATTTTCTGTGATGTCATTTTCATTTTGAAAATAAATGTTCTACGACATACTTGTAACGCACCACATACTGAATACTCTTAACTTATAAGCACTTTGATTGTTATTTTGTGTGTTTTCATTGTAATTCCTTAGTATGACAGACTTTAGTACAGCAGGGCAGAGGTAGACTGAACTATGTCTGAAACATCACTCTGTAGACTATCATTGAGCAGCATCATGCAAAAATGGATCTTATGTTATATGCAGCCAATGTAGCTTCATTCCAGCTTGGGCATTTACACAGGCTGGTCAGGAGCTACACTGTCCACGCTTCATACCAGCCTGGGCATTTATGTAGACTGGTCAGGAGCTACACTGTCCATGCTTCATACCAGCCTGGGCATTTAAGCAGGCTGGTCAGGAGCTACACTGTCCACGCTTCATACCAGCCTGGGCATTTATGCAGGCTGGTCAGGAGCTACACTGTCCACGCTTCATACCAGCCTGGGCATTTATACAGGCTGGTCAGGAGCTACACTGTCCATGCTTCATACCAGCCTGGGCATTTATACAGGCTGGTCAGAAGATACATTGTCCACACTTCATACCAGCCTGGGCATTTATACAGGCTGGTCAGGAGCTACACTGTCAACTGATGAGATCACAAAAAAGCTTGCGTGACTTTATAGCAGACAGGGTAGCTCCTGACCAGACTTGCCTGAATGCGCAGGCTGGTCTGGAGCTAAGCTTGCACAAATGGCATAAAAACCATTTTGCACGATGCGGTTCAATCAACATAAGAAAATGACTACACAACTCATTCGCATGATACAAATAAATGTACACCAGAAATTTAAACAATATTACTTACAGTTATCACTGACAAATAAATAATATCAAAATATCACAGAAATATTCTTTAACTGTAAAACACTATCATACATTTTTATTCGAAAAGGTATTCGACAGTTTAGATAATACTGTCTCATAAACCGCAGTATCACTGCAAACATATTTGACTACTTTTTATTCAGCAGTAATAAATTGCAGTTTATAGCAATACCTTTGCTGAAATGTGAGCATGATATGTCATTCGAAACAGATGATTTTCAATAACACTCATTAATTGAGCTAATAATAATCAAGGAGAATAATTCTCTGTTCACCCCACATAACGGAAGATTATTTTGCTATAAACAGGGAAGCATCTAATCGTCACCAATCAAATTTAATACCATTTTATCGGAGGCAGACTAATGGACTAATGGTAGAGTAGTTTGCAATCTATGAGATATATGCAACACTATCTTACTACCAGTGGCAAACTAAGGCAACTATAGCACAGATTATTAGACTATCTCTATTATTAATCGAGCCATGCTCTGGGAAAAAAGGGCTTATTACATGTGCGTTTAGTGACATCCCAGATTAGCCTATGCAGTGTGCACAGGCTAATCAGGGATGACACTTTCCGCTTTTATGTAATTTTTTATTTATAGGAGGTTTCTTCTAAACAAAAATCAAGTGTAGGCAAAAAGTGTTTTCCCTGATAAGCCCATGCAAACTGCACAGGCTAATCAGGGAAGACACTTTTCCCACATGCATTAAGCCCAGTTTTCCCAAAACGAGGCTCAATCAAATTCATCACTATTTTGCTATGGGCGGAAGACTGCCCACATCTATCTCCTGTTTGGCGCTGAGCGGCATGTGTGAGCCGTGCGCCGGATGGGAACTGTGGACACCCTGCAGGTTGAGACGCGTGATCTGCACTTCCTCTGAGTCCTGGCTTGAAGCCTTCTTACCTCCCTTGACTGACTTAGCACTTGGCGCTGAAAGAAATGATCAAATAGCAACAATATAGCTTAAATAGTCATAGATCACATGATTAGATTACCCCATTATTTACAGTTAAAAAATAAATACAAATCATGGTTATTTCCAAAATAAGGTTCTGAAATTATCATATAGCAACTATTACTAAAATAGACATAAATCAAATTTAATAACCCCATTAGGGAAACATTTACAACATAAAATAAAAACATATCATAATTTAATCCCAGGTATATTTTGGTAAATCACACAGTTTTTTTAACAAAACAATGATGTATTAAACAAGGCATATATATATATATATATGTATATATATATATATATATATATATATTACAAGGAATTATAATTGAAAAGGTAGTCAACAATTAGAGAGTGCTATTTAATAAAGGAGGCATTTAAATTTACTATTAACACTTATACAAAACAAACTGCAAAAATATAACATCAAATATATCTTTAATTCAAACGGTTTTCTTTACAAGGAAATATTATACAAACACAGAATTAAAAACAATACGCCTATGGAGCTATGCTGTACTTATTTCCCCTGTTCTGACTCCTCAAATGTACAATAACCACAAATCATTCAAACAGTACTTATGTCCATGTCCAGTACCTCTTAAACTTACAATAGCCACAAATTATTAAAACATTATGCTAATTTCCCCCATGTGGAACCTCTTTGGTTCTTGATTTCCTCTAAGATATTGTCTGCAGAGGCACCTACAGGGGAAATTCTCTCCCCTTAAATTATTTTAGCAACACATGATTTTAATAACACTAATTTCCCTGTCTGGTACCTCTATGTGTCTTGATTTCATCATGGCTCTGCTCTGCAGAGGCCCCCACAGGGGGAACTCGCTCCTCCTTCTTCCCACTGCGACGCTCTTTCAGGTTCAACTTCCACTCATCAGTCTTTGACTTCTCTAAAATCAGCAAATACAAAACAGTTGACTGACGCTGTGGAAAGAAGCCCCAAAAATCAATTATAAAATAACAAATTTATAATCAAAGGGCAATAACTCCCTGACAAAGCATTTGACCAGAACGACCTTTCAACGATTCACATGTCCATGCCATATCGTCCCCTCCCCCCGAAAATGGCCAATTTCAGTTTTGGCACGAAAACAGGTTTTGACATTTTTGCAGTGGTGAAAACGGCCCGCTTCTCCCGCGAATAATTCCAAGGTCCTATCCAATCGGCTTACAAAGTTATACCCATGTAAATGTGTGCGAAAATTTCCAAAGTAAATGCGAAAATTTCCAAAGTAAATGTAAACAAGTCAGCGGCGGATGAAAAAATATGAGAAAATTGTCTAACTCAAGCTTTGACTCAAGCTTAAAGCAAGTCAAAGCTTGAGTTAGGCAATTTTCTCATATTGACTACAGAAAAGGTGACACGTCACTTTAAACATTATGATACATGTAGGGATATTTAAAAAGTCATCATGCAAAGTTTTAGCTTCATTCTGTACTTTAAAAAAAATATGAAGTTTTTTCCTTCTCCTGAAAACTTGTAAATATTGAGGTTGGCCATTTTCGCGGGGAGGGGACAATATGTTTGCTATATATCAAGTTAAATTAAATTCTGGTCATAAGAGTCTGAAATCGTGCAGGTAAGCAAAAGTGACATATTTATAATCAAAGGGCATCACTCTCTGAAAAAAATTGGACTGGAACGACCTTCCATGATGCCCATGTCCATCCAATAGGGATACTGCATATCAAGTTTAATCACATTTGGAAAATTTGTGTCTGAGATCTTGTGAAGTAAGGAAAAGTGACAAATTAATAATCAAAGGGCAATAACTCCCTGAAAAATTATTTGAATAGAATGTGCATGTCCATCCCATAGGGATTCGGCATATCATCATATTTGGGTCATTGGGGTCTGAAATCTTGCGTGGAAACAAAACCAAATCTTGCGTGGAAACAAAACCAGAACATCCAGTAGGATGGAAATGATAATCAGAGAAATTTGTTTCAGACCCATGCAAACTCATTTCCATCAGAATTAGAATTTAAACGGACTGACAAAGTGGGGACTACAAAATTCTGAAACTTTTAGAGAATCATAAAAATAAAATCTGCCAGACACAGTGAAGAAAAATACTAGAAACATAAGCTTCAACACATCACCAATGATTCTGTTTTCGATGGTATTGCAGATGTAGCTGTAAATTGCTAGTGAAATAAGAAGGGAAGCACAATCCAGGTTTAACCTTTTTACTAACGTTCAAATGTATAACTGACAATAATAAACAACAATAACAATGACGTCAACTGAACGAGACTATCGGGGGCGATGTTGCCCCAAATTCACAACAGTTTCTATCTTAGTATACCTTTATGGGGGGGTTGTGCAGGAGTTTTGTAAGGGTCAGTGGAGTGATCACTGGCAGCAGACTGTGGCTCGTTCTTTGAGGACCCATGTTTGGACTGGTCCTTCTTCCTGGAGACCAGTCCATCCTTGATCCATTCATGCTGCAGAGCCTCTTCGGGGGACAGCCTCGTTGAGGGATCCCAACTGCAGTAGTGATGGCAGTAGTTAAAGGGGCATATTGACAGCCATAACGGTATTGCATCATACCACTACATTGATATCTGCCTGATATAACGCTGCCATATTATTATTTGTTGTACAACAGGAGGTTGCTATATCAGTCAATGTTTGGAGGTACTGTCATATATATGGGAATCAACTATAAAGTCATCATTTTTGGTAAAATAGAATCAGATTTGACAAAACAAAACAATTTGATACCAAGATGTAATATATATGAGACACAAATATATGAAGTCCTATATATTTTTAACAATAAGATTATTGGACGTATTTATTAAATGGTCTCTTAACATATTGGTCTCTTTTTTTCATTGAAATTCAGAATATTTTTGTTTTTTATTCATTAAAAAATATTTTTTCCTGAGACACTATTCGTGGATGCAGAAAAATTAGTTTTAGAAGTAAAATTATTATGAATGAACTATTAATGAAGTGAGGCTATAGGCATGCCCAATATGTATTACAATACTGAAGTTTTGTAAAACAGTTAGTGAAGTGTGTGATTTTTGTAGGTGTGACTTTTTGGCAATGTACAAATGTTTTCCTTTTTATTTATATAAATATTTTATCAAGAATTAATTATTACTAGATAAATATTAATGTGTGAAAATAACTTTGAAGGCCAAGTTATAACTTCTAAAAGAGCATCTGTTCACCAAAATAATAATCATTTCAGCTTAACATTTGATTGGTTCAAGACAAGAATATTGAAAATTTAACCAATTTCAAAGTATATTATCATAATATGATGTAAAATTTTTGAATGAAACAGATGTGAGCAGACTTTTCCAACTTGTGACATGCATTTTCTGAAATTCTGTATCCTTCTAAACTGAGTCTAGAAAATAGCATTAAAATGAGCCACGCTCTGGGAAAATGGGACTTATTGCATGTGTGTAAAGTGTTGTCCCAGATTTGCCTGTGTGGACAATGGGACTTATTGCATGTGTGTAAAGTGTTGTCCCAGATTTGCCTGTGTGGACAACAAAAAAGTTCATACAAGTGCAAACTGCACAGGCTTATCTGGGAAAACATTTAACGCATATGCATTAAGCCCCCTTTTCCAAGAGCGTGGTTCAAACCTAGCAAATAATTAGGATAACCACTTACTCTAGGCATCTCCTGATGAAGTCTAGGAAGTTAGCATCGCTGGTTTTGATGGCCTGTTGCAGATCCTTGGAGGAGACCCGTCTCTTCTTGCCCTTACTGTTGGTGATACACCGGGGGTTGCCCTTGGAATCTGTGCAAACCAGAAGGTTTGGGAATTATTTTAACCTTGTTTTTGGAAAACTGGGTTTAATGCATAGGTGTTAAGTGTCGTCCAAGATTAGCCTGTGCAGTCTGCACAGGCATTATAAGGGACGACACTTTCCGCTTTTATGGAATTTTGAGTAAAAGAAGTTTCTTCTAACAAAAATCCAGTTTAGGCCAAGTGTTGTCCCTGATTAGCCTGTGCAGAGTGCACTGGCTAATCTGATATTACATTTTCTGAACATGCAGTTAGTTAGCCAAGTTTTTCCAGAACAATTTAATATATGAAATATCATTGAGATTCCATTTTACTTATCAATGGGAAACAACACATAAATAATAAGTTATTTGTTCTCTTAAGACTTAATGTTTCCATTTTCACAACTGATGCATTTGTTCACTAAGCAACCATCAGATCTATGGTAACACATTCTATCTGACAAACACAATTTAAAAACACTATCACTTTTAAACATCTCTGTATTACGAGAATGCCTTGTTCAGAATGGCTTAACACACCATAAATAAAATATTCTTAATCAGTAATATTTGCAAAAACAGCTCATTTTTTGTATATACATATTTTGTTTTAGATTAAATGTTTGCTCATAAGGCTCATGCCACAGACACAATTAAAATTGTGTAATCAAACAATGGGAGACAACTCTAACAAAGTAATTTTCAGAGCTAAACAATCTAGAAGTATTTGACTCGTAGGGGCAGTGGATTCTGGAAAACAGACAGGAGAAGTAACTACTGCAAAGGGAATGCAATTAATAAGAAGACATACATCCCTCGCTCTTAAGATTGTTTTCAAAAAAAAAATGAAAACATGTGCTTTTGTTAAACATCACATTACTTATATGGACCCATAATGGATGAACTCTTTTATTGACAACTAATTTGTGTCAATAACCGTCAGATAATCTGTGATGGCTCTGTCTAACTGCTTGTCCAAGAATTTGAAGTAAATGAGCTACGCTCTGGGAATGCATGTGCGAAAAGTGTTGTCCCAGATTAGCCTGTGCAGTCAGCATAGGCTTATCCGGGAAGACACATTTTGCCTAAACTGGATTTTAACTAAGAAGAGACTTCCTTAAAACTAAAATAGCATACAAATGGAAAGTGTTGCCCCAGATTTGCCTATGCATGCTACACAGGCTAACATGGGATGACACTTTAGGCATATGCATTAAGACCAGAGCGAGGCCTAAAGAGTTAAAAGTTTGCAAACATGAACTTTTATTTACGAAAGGTAAAGATTTATAATTGGTCTACTACCGAAGAACAATCTCCTCCTAGTTGCCTGTTCTAGCACCATGGTAGGGGGAAGGCCCAGGATCTCCATGATACAGGCTAACTGCTCAACCTCATTCTCACCAGGAAACAGGGGGTAGCCTGCAAAGGGGAGAGAAATATTGCATGTAATGTATGTTAACCCTTTGCATGCTGGGAAATTTGTCGTCTGCTAAAATGTTGTCTGCTAAATTTCTAAAATTAGCATTTTCTTTGATTTTTTTTCCAAGACCACTATCAGAATAGCAAACAGTTTGGATCCTGATGAGACGCCACGTTCTGTGGCGTCTCATCTGGATCCAAACTGTTTGCAAAGGCCTTCAAAATTCGGTTCCAGCGCTCAAAGGGTTAAGTAAAAATGGAGATACAACAGTTTCCCACACAGCTGTCGCAACGTGGAAGTTCTTAAGTACGTTTTTGTGCCTTTGTTCTGTTCAACAAACTTCTGGTACCCTTCTGTGGATGACCTTTACTTAGAAAAAGAAATGACCATGTTTTTTTTGTTAATTGAAGAAATAATACTAGGTTTAGAATTGGCAATTTGTCAATATAATTATGAAACTGGGTACAGACGATTTTTATGGCAATATTATTGCTTACTTAATGAAATTGGTATCGTTTTCTTCATGATTAGTAGGAATGTCAAACATCAGGTTTAGTAGAATAGTGAAATTAAATTCAGACTTTCAATCTTTGACTACCAACCCGTGTACAGCTCTGCCAATATGCACCCAAAGCTTCACATGTCTATGGGCATGGTTGAAAGTTGTGTTTTATAAAATGTTTTTGTTGTTTAAATATTGCTTGGCATAGTTTTCTTTATCATTAAAAGGAATGTTAAAGGAATTAAATTGATTAAAAGAAATGTAAAACATTCAGTAGAAGAGGGGAATTTAATTTAGACCCAATTGTTGACCACCAACCTGTGTAGAGCTCTGCCAATATGCACCCAAAGCTCCACATGTCTATAGGCATGGAGTAGGGCAGACCCAGGATCACCTCGGGGGACCTGTAGAACCGGCTCTGTATGTACGTGTACACTGCAAAAGGATAACAGAATATATGTCAGGTAACAGGAACACAGAATATCAGTCAGGTAACAGGAACAAAGAACATCAGGTAACAGTTTACAGCTTATCAGTCAGCGCCTCGTTCTGGGAAAACTGGGCTTTATGCATGAGCGTTAAGTGTCGTCCCAGAGTAGCTTGTGCAGTCCACACAGACTTATTAGGGGCACATTTTTTTGCCTTAACCCTTTGAGTGCTGGAACCGGATTTTGAAGGTTTTTGCAAACAGTTTGGATCCAGATGAGAGGCCACAGAACGTGGCGTCTCATCAGGATCCAAACTGTTTGCTATTCTGATAGTATTCTTTGAAAAAAATCAAAGAAAATGCTAATTTTAGAAATTCAGGAGACGACATTTTAGCAGACGACAAATTTCCCAGCATGCAAAGGGTTAACTGGGTTTTTCGTTTAGAAGAGACTTCCTTTAACAAAATATTCCATAAACGCAGAAAGTGTTGTCCCAGATAAGTCTGTGTGGACTACACAGGCTAATCTGAGATCACACTTTATGCACATGCATTAAGTCCAGTTTTTCCAGAACAATGCTTGCTAAATTAGGTTTTCACATGTCCTCATTTTGCCAAAATAATGTCAGGCAATCGGTCAGTCAAACAACATACTACCAAAAAAAACATTCAAAATGTTTGGTTATATATGGATGAAATAAAAATATTATGTTTGTAGAACACAGAATACAAGTTATAGCGCATTATGATGAATGACTTTTGTTGATGTTCTTTTAAAATATAATTTTTTAAACCTCTTTATTTTAGCTTGATTTCATCGATAATTGAAGGCTAAGTAATAAGCTATCAAGTCCGTTTCCAGGGTAGAACAAGTACTTGGTGTCTTTGGGGGAGATCTAAAATATGCTCTCACAGTGGGGAACCCATGATCTCCCGGTTGCTAGGAGGACACAATATCCACTATGCCGCAGTGACCTTTTGTATAAATACCTCTTTGATGTTCATAGCAGCTGGACCCAAAGTCTATCACTTTAATTGAGCTCTGGCCACGCTGTCGCAGTAATATGTTTTCCTAAAAAACAAACACAAGTCTTTCAATGCTGAGGGTATCAGTTTTATTTCAGATTTAAGTCTTTTAACAGATCAGATTTTATGAGAGTGAAAACGGCTAAAAGTGCAAACTTTGATAATTTTTAATGGCTTTATTCATTGAATCTGATTTCCAATAAGTTGTTCATGAGCTTCTAACAGATACTTATGTCTAAAACAAGAGATTTGTCAAAAACGTGACTGATACCCCGTTTTCGCCTTGTAAGCTATGTAAAGGACAAATAACTCAATATGTGGATCATTGGGAATCAAAACTGTCTTGCGCATCTATACCTCATGGTGATGATATTTTTGCAGCTTTAATTTAATTGCTTATATAATATAGAAGTATTTTGATTTACAAATATCAATATCATATAAGTTGACAAACAACAACATTTCATCCCGAAGACCGACCAACAAACTGTCAGAGTGACTTTAATATACAGTGAAACCTCCACAAACTTGCAACATTTTATGTGGACCTTCTGACCAACAAAGTGACTCAAATATACCTCTTTGTTTGCTTATATATAAACGAGCCTTGCTCTGGGAAAACCGGGTTTTATGCATGTACATAAAGTGTCATTCCAGATTAGCATGTGCAGTCCACACAGGCTAATCAGGGACGACACTTTCCGCTTTTATTGTATGTTTTGTTCAAGGGATGTTTCTTCGTAGCAAAACTCCAGTTTAGGCAGAAAGTGTCAGCCCAGATTATCATGTGCGGACTGCACATTCTAATCTGGAATGACACTTAACCCTTTGAGCGCTGGAACCGGATTTTGAAGGCATTTGCAAATAGTTTGGATCCAGATGAGACGCCACAGAACGTGGCGTCTCATCAGGATCCAAACTGTTTGCTATTCTGATAGTATTTTTTGAAAAAAGTTTTTGAAGAAAATGCTAATTTTAGAAATTTAGCAGACAACATTTTAGCAGACGACAAATTTCACAGCATGCAAAGGGTTAATATCTTGTCACTTACAGGCTTGAGATCACAGTGGATGTAGTTTGCGTTTAAAGGAAGCCGACTCCACAGGCTACCTAGGAGAACACTTTACGACTCCACAGGCTACCTAGGAGAACACTTTACGACTCCACAGGCTACCTAGGAGAACACTTTACGGCACAAGAATAAGGCTCTGTTTTCCCAAATATATATCTTGTCACTTACAGGCTTGAGATCACAGTGGATGATTTTCTCCCTCTGCAGCAGCTTAAGGCACTGTAGCAGTGAGAAGGCAAACCTGCGGATGAGCGCTATGGAGAAACCCTGGAAGTTGTTCTTCTTGATCAACTCATACAGGTTCATCCTACAAAATTACAGAAAGAGTATTTAACAAATGAACAAGTTTTGCACATAAATAACCTTTCCTAGGAAAATTCATACCTTTATAAAATGAGAATTTTCTCGTTAAACTTTAACCAAGGTTTGTATTAACTTAATGTTACAATTATGGTGGTTTATCCTTGGAGACTTAGAACAGTTTTGTCCTCCCATCTTCAAAGCTAGGTTAACAAAACTTGCATTTTGCAATCAACATTCACCCATCAACCACTACTACGTACCCCATGAGTTCGAAGGTGATACAGAGGTGGTTGCGGAAGTAGAAGTACTCTCCCATGTGGATGATGTTGAACTGGTTGTCTTTGTCCTTCCTGCGCAAGGCATCCAGAATCTTCACTTCTACAAGGGCCTGGTGGTGAAACCTGGACAGGGTAGGTAAATTATATGAAAACAGGGGAGACAAATATGAGCGAATCCAGAATAGGGCCTGGTGGTGCAACCTGGAAAGGGGAGACGACCATGTATGAGTATAGGGGAGACAAATAATAGAGCATCCAGAATTTTAAACTCTACCAGTGCCTGGTGGTGGAACCTGAACAGGGGAGGTAAGTATGTATGTGAACAAGGGAGACAAATATGAGAGCATCCAGAATCTTCACCTTTACCAGCGCCTGGTGGTGGAACCAGGAAAGGGGAGGTAAGTATGCATGAGAACAGGGGAGACAAATATGAGAGAATCCAGAATAGGGCCTGGTGGTGGAACCTAGACAGGGGAGGTAAGTATGCATGAAAACAGGGGAGACAAATATGAGAGCTTCCAGAATATTCACCTCCACCAGTGCCCAGTGGTGGAACCAGAACAGGGGAGGTAAGTATGTATGGGAACAAGGGAGACAAATATGAGATCATGCAGAATCTTCACATCTACCAGGGCCTGGTTGTGGAACCTGGACAGGGGAGGTAAGCAGGCATGAGAACAAGGGAGACAAATATGAGAGCATCCAGATTTTTACCTCTACAAGCGCCTGGTGGAAGAACCTGGACTCATTACAAAAAGGTGAACACATTGCTGAAAACATTGATTGCTTCATAATCTGGTATAATGAATCTGGCAAATCACCCATTGACCAAAAAGTATATACCAATGAAAGTGCAATAAAGTATGCCATATATTTGTATAAAATTGTAATTGTAATTTAAATGTCTATTAAAGCCAATATAGCTTTGTAAAATCTCCACTAGTGTAGGCTGTCAAAACTTTGCTTTACAACACAACTTAAAAACAAATTAATGTTTCATTTTTCTGTGAAGTGCTTGTGCAGAAAACAGTCAGCAAAGAAAAATCTCTATGCAATCAAAAATAACTCTGTGAACTCTTGAACAAGTGTCAGAATCAAAAGCCTTAATAAATAAATTTTGTGATGTCAAGTCTCAACAACCATTAGAACCAAACAACCTCTAACACAAGTTCAAATGGATTCAGGTGATGTCAGGTATTAGATTCAAACAATCGTGTTCTCTACATACTTGTGTCGGTTACACTTGGGACGCATGGTTTTAGGGTATATCACAACCCTAAAATACGGCAGGTAAAAGATTCATGCCACATCTGCTTTTTTCCTTTCAACTTTTTGGTTCAGGGGTTTTTCCAGCCATTTCGGGAAAAGGAGTCTGGTCAAATTGGGATTTTTCAAATTGATAAAATGGCAATTTTTGGGGAAAAAAATCAACAAAATGGACCAAATTGGGATTTTTTTTTTATCAACAAATATTAACATATCAGACCTTTTCCTGGCCATTTTTGGAAAAAAATGTAATTCGTGCAAAAGGTTATATTGATATACTTTGTTAAGATGTTTATGAAATAAAATTTACATATAATTATCATAAGACACTTCTTTGTCAAAAAAGAAATTCTGGATTTTTTTTTTACTATTTCGGTTTGGGATTGGGTCCGTTTGCTTTGGAATCAGGTTCATTTTACAGCCTTTATTAAATAGCAGAAAAAACCCTGTGGTTTAACCCTTTCCCACTCAGAAGCAAAGTGAAAATGGCTATATGCAACCAGCAGAAAACCAGAAAAGCCTGCCAGTAACTGAGTAACTCACAGTCTGTTAAGGTTTTATACTGTTTGCTACTCATCAGTATCTTAGGGTTGGAAATGAAGCCTTTAAAACTTGAATCTAGTAAAAAAAAGACTTTTATAAATTTTAATTTGATTTTTTCTAAGGGACTACAAACGCGTTAAAGTGCGTATATAAGTGGTAAAGGGTAAACCTCTCAACAGTCAGGGCTTTCTTTCTTTTTCGAGGGAAAGGGTCTTCCAATTTGGGGAAAAATAATCCACTAAACTGAGAAAGGGGAAGAAATTTCCCAAAATAAGTTTTACATTTGGGGAAAATTGTTTTATTTTAAAGATTTTTTTGCAGGGAAGGGCCCTGTCTTTCTCTTGGGGGAAGGGGCCTATATACAGCCCTTGCTAAAGAAGGAAAAAAGCCCTGACAGTCAATTGTACACTCAATAGGAAAACCATACATTATTTATAAAAAATTATTGTAGTTTGTTTCAATGGGTACTAATAACCAATAGAGGAAGTAACTGTTGTACGCATTTTGTCTCGTTATTGAATTACCAGTATCAAAATCTTTTTTAAATGGCTGCAGTAAATACTTAAATAACAAATAGGGGAAGTAACTGTTGGAAAGATTTTGTAAATGTGTACAGATTTTGTCTCGTTTTCGAATTATCAAAATCATTTTTTTAAATGGCTGTAGCAAATATTACTTCAATTACATATAGGGGAAGTAACTGTTGGAAAGATTATGTCAATGTGTTAAAAATATCACCAGAGTAACCCACCTTTTCTTATTTCTGATCAGTTTGATGGCCACCATTTGGTCGGTCTTATAATCGTACGCCTTCACCACCTGTCCAAAGGATCCCTTGCCCAGCACCTCAAAAATCTCATAGCGGTAGACTAGATGATCGTTCAGCGACTGCCGGTGTCATGAAAAAAAAGCGAGCTGTGAGAACTGCAAACCCCAATTCCAAAAATCTCATAGCGGTAGACTAGCTGATCGTTCAGCACCTGCAGGTGTCGTGAAAAAAAAGGGTGCTGTGAGAACTGCAAAGCCCATTTCCAGTGCTAAATAAAATAGTTAGCCTGCAATAATATATTGAACTTTGACTGCTTTACCAAATGAACATAAGTGCATTGCACATTGTATCCTAAGTGGAATGCAATTCTCTGTGTGCATTAACACCTGTCAGACATCAAAGCTGTATAGTAACAAACTCTTTGCCACAACACACATGTATGCTAAGACCTATTGCAATGCACTGTGTTATAAAACAGTGCATGTGACAGACTGCATTGCACCTTTTGTGCTACAAATCCTTATGGAGTGCCCTTGCATTATGCAACATTAAAACAATTGGCCTACAAGGCGCTGTGTGTTCTGGTTCACACTGGTCCACATGGCACACCGTGCAATGAACTACCTACGGACGCATGGCACACTGTGCAATGTACTACCTACGGACGCATGGCACACTGTGCAATGTACGACCTTCGGACGCATGGCACACTGTGCAATGTACTACCTACGGACGCATGGCACATTGTGCAATGTACTACCTACAGACGCATGGCACACTGTGCAATGTACTACCTATAGACCCATGGCACTCTGTGTGATGTACTACCTACAGGGCTGTTTGTTGTAGAGCACTTTGACCACTGTGACCCTGGAGTGTTTGTGGTCAAATGTTTTAACAGCCTCACTATGGACACCGTGTCCCAACACTTCCCACAGCTCATACCTGTATGCCAGGTGATCACTGGCAATCTGGGCGTGAAACATGCACAATAATGGTGATAATTCTTACACTGTAATTGAACCTTGGTCGGGGAAAAATGGGGCTGAATGCATGTGCCTTAATTGTTGTTCCTGATTACCTTTTGCAGACCACACAGACTAATCAGGGACGACACTTTTGGCTTAAATGGTGTTTTTTGGTTTAAAGGAAGTCTCTTCTTAGCGAAAATCCAGTTTAGGCTGAAAGTATTATCCCTGATTAGCATGTGTGGACTGCACAGGCTAATCAGGGACGACACTTTTGGCACATTCATTAAGCCCCGTTTTCGCAGAGTACGGCTCGTTTTTCTTTTTTTTGCAGCAGACGGCGAGTTTGTTTTTTATGCGAGCAATAGCAGAGGATTCATTTCTCTTCCTAATGAATGCCCTGACATTTTGACAAATATTGCTTTACTTCACGCAGTAGTGATCTTTTTCATTTTTTGGTGAACCTAGTTAGGGACTAAGATGATTTCTTCAACTGAAGTGTTTGCAAAACCCCTTTCTACTAAGTCATGCAAGGTTTCTTGTCTCATACGCGGACAGGGTAGGTTCTAAACCCCTGTCTACTAAGTCATGCAAGGTTTCTGGTCTCATACGAGGACAGGGTAGGTTCTGGCAGCATATGGCATAAGACCCATATTGGCATGATGCCCAGGCTCATATTATTCATCTCACAGTGCTCCAGCTATGATTTGAAAAGAGCAGGGTGCTCTTTTTTCAAAAGGCTACTTTAGCGTGTGCGGACTTTATATCCCTGAGACATACTTTTAATATAGCATGTGTTATATTTATACATTTTTTCAATTTTACGTATGTTCATGTTACGGTAAATATTGTTTCCATAATAAATCAAACTAGTTTCCCTGATTTTACTGAGACAATTTAATTAATTTATTAAAACTTTAAAAACTAATTTCTGTATAATAATGTGATCAGTTAAAAAAAAGGTCAGGTTCGTGTCTTAGGGGGCGAGATCCTTTAGAAGAATCTGGGTTCTGTGCCCCGCAGTTCAGGCCTATAGCTGTGGCACTGATTTCATTGATATTAGCCTAAAAGTGAGACTGCACGATTTTGTCAAATATTTATGAATTTATATAAGATGTGTAAAAAAACTTATTATACATAAATTTCAATATAAATTAAAACAAAAGTTAAGAAGAACATATGTCGAAAAATGCGAAATAAGCCAGATATTTAATTCTGAAATCGAAAATGTCTGTACAGTCGAATTCGCCAGCATGTTTATCATGCATGTACGATGTGAATCTAAATTTAGTTTTAGTGCAGATTCATTCATACGACACAGACACAATTTTGTTTTTACTGATCATTTTAATTTCCTGCCATGATATCTATTATACGACACACGAACACTAACTCCGATCCTTATAAAAAGACAAATGCTTCGGTTATTGTAGGAAAATATGAACAAAATATCTTCGTCACAATCGGCTCGGGGCGCTAATTTGTCTTTGCTGCATTTTATGAAATTCGGCTTCAATGTATAATTTTTCTTCCCTATTTTGTGTTACTGTAACATATTTTTATAAATATATTACAATTTAACACACATATATATATATGCAGTCTCACTTTAATAACAAGGGCTATTTGTAAAACATGCATGCCCCCCATATGGGCTGTCAGTTGTAGTGGCAGCCATTGTGTGAATATGATTTTTGTCACTGTGAATGGTGGTGGTGGTGGTGGTGGTGGTGGTGGTGGTGGTGGTGGTGGTGGTGGTGGTGGTGGTGGTGGTGGTGGTGGTGGTGGTGGTGGTGGTGGTGGTGGTGGTGGTGGTGGTGGTGGTGGTGGTGGTGGTGGTGGTGGTGGTGGTGGTGGTGGTGGTGGTGGTGGTGGTGGTGGTGGTGGTGGTGGTGGTGGTGGTGGTGGTGGTGGTGGTGGTGGTGGTGGTGGTGGTGGTGGTGGTGGTGGTGGTGGTGGTGGTGGTGGTGGTGGTGGTGGTGGTGGTGGTGGTGGTGGTGGTGGTGGTGGTGGTGGTGGTGGTGGTGGTGGTGGTGGTGGTGGTGGTGGTGGTGGTGGTGGTGGTGGTGGTGGTGGTGGTGGTGGTGGTGGTGGTGGTGGTGGTGGTGGTGGTGGTGGTGGTGGTGGTGGTGGTGGTGGTGGTGGTGGTGGTGGTGGTGGTGGTGG
>VMBQ01002114.1:54416-164918 GCA_007657795.1 Dreissena rostriformis | reverse complement strand
TCTGTAATACGTTGGTAATTTTGTTAAGTGCGTTAATAGTTATATATGATTACGAATTTATGAAATGTTTTCCGTGATATTAATTCTTCTGATTTCCCAAGTGTAAATCCTGAATTCCGTGGCAAAACTATATTTCATTAAAAAAGATAGCAAAAAAGGTCATTCGTAGGAACGACATTTTAAATGCGTAAACCAGGGCAACCACAGCCAGTCGTTTGTTGGACCATTGATTTTCATTGTTCAAAACGCTGTGACATAGACGTCCGTGCTTCTAGTAGCCCTGGGAACGTTGACAAAACGGCGTCCTTTTCCGGATTTTTGTAAGAAGAAGACGTATATATTCACCCGGTAAGCCACTTAATATTTCTATTTCTTTTGAACGGCTACATCCATTTAGCTCTAAGATACACATGCTTTCCTTTTTTTGTTTCAAGATCGTAGACGCCGCAATAGAAAAACTATGGAATAAAAACCTTTCACAAGTCTGTTGTTTACGTACGTGACTTTCGAGAAATGGGATGTTCAAATATCATCTTCGCTAATAATGCAAAGTACACTTAACTATGACCAAAATCGTAATGCAATATTCTAATGAGGATTTTTCTGTATCTATACTAATGAATATATTGCCAAGTATTTTTTAATCACCACTTTTGTAACCTGACTTTTGTAAAGCACATTATAAGACAGGACATTCAAACGACAATACAACTCAAAGCTATGTATAGGGATTATATGTTTTCAAGAACTTCTTACATATTAAATGAATAGCTCTTTCATACTTTTTAAATATAGTCAAATACAGACATGTTTTTTATGTACTTGTTTTTTTTTTCTGAAACATTTAATAAATATTTCAGCAGGTGGAATTTCCATAATGTAAATTATTAACATCAGAGTATTTACGGGCGATTAATAGAGGTACATGTAATACAGAACGTTAGTCACTTTGACTAGTTAAAAATAAATAAATATTTTACAAGAAACCACATGCTACATTACAATAGATGAAACATATACACATAAAGTTGTGTTTTTGTTAATATTTTGTTCAAGCAACTTGGAGGTTTCTTTGGAATGTATATACATAGTATTATAATGGTTAGTTATTATAAGAACTTGTGTCAGTCGAGTTGCTCTGTGTTTAATCGTACCAGCCTGTAATACACCGCTACTTGACACAACCAACGAGACTAATACATGATCGCAAAACACCGTATAGTATAATATAAGATTATTTGACATAATAGGTTAAAATAATAATAACAAGAACTATGTCATGTGCAAACAATAATAATTTGTGTGGAATGACGATAATATCCGAAGACGGCCAAGCGTTTGTTTGGGCACATAAAGTAGCTCGGCTGGTAGTATAATATGGTAATAAAAATGCTGGTTACGAATATGGTTTCTGTAACGGATTGTTGATCACAGCATTAATTATTAACAGACAAAATGAAATGGAGCTGAAAACTACCTCGTAGCCGCTTATGTGCCTTTCCTTTAATATTCGGATGAGAACGGTAGTCTCTCAAGATGCCCGAGAGTAACATAATAAATATTTGTGTGTCACAGTACTTAGTCGAACGTTAGGTTGCTTTCGCTCTTTGTCTGTCCGTTAAGACATTTGGGAGACCTATGTAAAATGATACGATATAATTGCTAATTTTGTCAGTCAAACCATTAAATAACACAAAAATCAGCCCCAAAAGTAAGTAAATATATGTTTCCACTCTAACTACTATGTTGTTGTTACCTGATGTTAATATTGACATTTGTTGTATGTCATAACATATATAATAGTATTTGAAAGAGCCGTAAATGTAGGGTGCGGTGAATTTGATATAAATCATAAACACAAATACAATAACCACACATGATAATGACTGAAGCAGAGCATATAATGATAAAATAAATGCTAACAACATATGCATGCATTCTGGGATTTCATTTTTACACAATCAACAGCATCACCATTGTCACCGTAATATCATCATTGCCATAATTATCATTATTATAAACCGCATTATTTTTTTCATCACCAATATTGAATTATAAAAATCAGCTTGCAACACCTATTCGCAGTATATACGAAGTATATACGTATTATATTTATATTCATAAAAGTGCCAAATATACTCGTATTTTGTTAGTATGTGCCTTTGCTTTGAAACATGAGATAGTGCATGATGTTTTCGCATTTAGAAATATTTGTCTCACTTAAACAAATGTGAAAGAAATCCCTTGAAAAAATGTCCATGGTAAAAATCCAATTGGACAAAAATCCCATGGGATTTGTTTTTATTCCAAACACGATTAAAACCGCGTATGTTAATCATCATTTGTTACATATAGTGTTTCTGAAAGTTATATCAACAAATCTCCCAAAAAACATTGATATATAATACGTAATCATGATTAAATACAATAAGTTATGCTTAAGTATACAATTATAAAAACATATTAAAGGCTACAACGACACTTTAAGACAATGCAATTAGTCCCATTTTCACAGAGAGCGGCTCGAATCTTTCTGATTTAGTTCGACACATGACAGATCCGATTAATATAAAATACGGTGTCACTGTGAATTAATCTTTTCAATTGACTGTATACGCATTCATTCAAACAAGCAACATACTCGAAAAATTAAAAGTATTATCTTATCAGCATCAACAACATAACATTCAAGTCATCATCAATATTTTCGTCGTTATCATTATCATCATCATCACCATTTTCATCATTCGTACCAAAAACATCATCATTATCGTTATTATCATCAGAATCGTTATATCATCTTCATTATTCACGGTATGTGTTTTTCCTTTTCCAATAGAATGTTTCGCATTATAATTATGTTAACAGTTTATTCATTTACAATGTAGACAACGTTGCGGAGACTGTACAGAGGCCGCATGTTCGTTTCCACGGGACACAACTCACACGTGGTGTACACGGGAATGAAGTGTGGTGAAGTGTGAAAGGTAGCAATATGAGAAATGATAAGTGGAAAAGAGATCGTTTATTAATTGTATAAACTGCGCTACCAGTATATTTAGTTTACGAAAGGAATTTGTATACAAATAGATATAAGTTACACATATATGACAAAGATACAGCAATGACTGGGCAGAACAATACAACGTTATCGTCAATAGATGACCAAAACGTCGAGCTATTGAACGGAACGGAAGACAGCGTATCGTCTCTGGAGACAATTATGATCGCAACGCTGTTGTCCCCGATCATCGTCCTAGGCATTTTGGGAAATATTTTCTCTCTCATTGTGTGGATGAAAGGTAAGGAGGAAGTATACCTGTTAGACAGTTATGAACACGTGTAATGAGCATTATTATGACGAAGTCTTTACAAACACCTCAACTACAGGAAATACAATTCAGATTGTATTGATGACTTACCTTTATCAGTTAAAAAAGTGGTTGTTGAGGTGATTGTGCGTGAGGCTTTTGTTGACGGTCATGTATTATTATTTATCAGTATTATTTATCATAATAATTTTTTTGAAGTAGTAATATCACCAAACGTAGTAGTGGTAGTAGTAGTAGTAGTAGTAGTAGTAGTAGTAGTAGTAGTTAGTAGCAGTAGCAGTAGCAGCAGCAGCAGCAGCAGTAGCAGCAGCAGAAGCAGCAGCAGTAGCAGCAGTAGCAGCAGCAGCTGCAGCAGCAGTAGCAGCAGTAGCAGCAGCAGCATTAGCAGCAGCAGCAGTAGCAGCAGCAGTAGCAGTAGCAGTAGTAGTACTTTGTATTTATAATTATTATTTGTATTATTATCTTCAATTGCACGACATCATCATACATTGTTTATGAAGGACGCCGACGGAAGACCTCTACGGCACGATACCTCTCGGCACTCGCTGTGGCCGACATTCTTGTGTTAGGGATACCCGCTACAGAGTTTTGGATTGGGCATGTGCTTCATTTAAGTCTTGAAGGTATCATTTCATTCAACTGACGACTGACTGTTAATTTGCGTTATTAAAATATAAGCTTCACAACCTTTAACAGAATTATTAAAATATATTGTCTGTAGAAAGTAATATATGATAATATATCCATTTAGTTTTTAAGGGAAAAGAAGTGTCCATTGGCAATTTATGAATGAAACACCGTTGTGTGCGAGAAAAAGAAGTTGGTCCATAAATGAACATATTTTGTAAAATGTTTTTGGCAAATTTAAAATTGTGGATCATTTTCCGTGCGTATTCTTTTCGAAGTAATTTCACTGGGTGTTTTGGGGATTTTTGTTACAATATGTTGTCAACATTTCTTGCTCTTCTTATCAAACATTAAGTTAAAAAACTAAATTGTTACGGCTGTTTTGCATTTGCACACGATTTATTTAAATGTGAGTTGTTATTTCAGATATTCCTGTCGTCTGCAAGTTATTCAAATATAGCGTCTTTCTTCTTCCGGCCATCTCGGCCTGGATCCTCGTGACCGTCACGATTGAACGCGCCATCAGCGTGTGTTCTCCCCATCGCGTCTCCGTGGTATGCCGCCCAAATATAGCAGTTGTGCTAGTCCGTAAGTGGAAACGCATACTCATCCTTTAGTTTTGCGTTCTTTTGTGCATGATCGAGACGTGAGTTATATTAAAATAAAAGTAAACTCCATTTGTTTGCTACATGGCTGAAACAAAAGAGGAAAATTGTGTCCTTTATATTTAAAAGGCTATTTCACGGTATGTGTTTAACGCTCTATAGTCTATCTTTTAAGCCACCAAATGAGATAATGACCTTGTGTTCAAGGCATGAAACGCAATGTGGAGTGTTGACCGTATACCGCCTGATGCTTTGTCAATATTTCCAATTGAAACGTCATTGATGGACAGACGCGTTGGTGTTGAAGTAAATAGTCATGTTTTCACATATCCATGAACAGTTCCCTTGAATGTACAATTTGCTTATAAACATAGCATACATGTAAACGCGAATTTGCCCAACATGTTAGCATAATGAAACTCAACGATGTTCAATAAGAAATAAATGCTTTCTGCAGATGAAATTAAACTTTGTATCAACATTCCATTTCAGTCGCAATTACGATTCTCTTGTGCTTAGTCTACCTACCTGCATACATTGGAAGTGGTTTACAAAGAGTTGTCAACGAAACTACAGATGGCGAAGTTCCGGTCTCCTATGATGAATGCACCATTCTGTCGTCATCACTTGGCGGCAATATTTTGTTTGTCATTGCTATTCTTGACATGTTGGTCTTGTTCGTTTTTCCTTTCAGCATAATGCTGATTTGTAACATCTGCATGCTGTTGAAAGTCATTTGTGTAGCACGCAGGCGCAAAAATATGCTTCAAGAACTCGGACGACAACCAATGTCACCACAAATTAAAAGAGAGAAAATGCTAAAAACCGTAACCCGCCGTATAATAATCCTTAGCATTACATACTTGATTTGCAACGCACCTCTGTGTATTTATAACAATGTCCCTCACGACACTAATGTTTATCACTACCTGTTCCATATATTCATGTTTCTCAACAATGGTGCCAATTTTCTGTTGTACTGTTTGATAGGGTCTGGATTTAGAAAAGACTTTATTGAAATTTTTAAATGTGGAACCAGGTCTTTCATATTGTAATTAAGCGAATGTTCCAACCACCAACGTTCTCATAATCTACGTGAATTGATGTGTCGTGCAATGATAAAAACCTGGTTGTCGAACTCGTACAATATTTTATTGTTGTGATACTGAAATATTTTGGGTAATTGACGACCCAATTAAAGAGAAGAAATGATGAAATGATGAAATTACACACTTTGGACATACAAACGTCTTTTATTACATATATATAACAATCAAATCAACATCCAATTGGCAGTTCATATATGCCACGTGATGTCCCGCGGGGTTTTGCATGCGTGTCAATCATATTTGAAATATAGATTAATATTTGGTTAAATGAATTGAGTCTGACATATATTCATTGTTTTGGTGAGAGTTGATTTTATTATTTAACTCGATTTCAATATCCGACTAATCGAAATAATACTTGTAAATATAGTTTTCTTTGCGATACGCATGTACATAGAGAGCATATCATTTAAATTTATTCGAACTAAATGATTAACTAAAAGATAATATGTGGATTTCTTTGGCTAACGGACTTCTTAACTAGACATGTTATACTATGCATAACTCTATTAAACACATAAGTAGAAAACATTGAAAGACGTTCTTGATTTAAAATCGTCTTTATTTTATATGCAAAAATACGAAGTTTTTAATAAGGAATGCTGTATTTGTATCAATATTTGTCATGCTTGTAGAAACTTAATACAGACCAAGACAAATGTATGAGTTCGTATTATTTATGAACTGTTGATAGTTTTTGTTGTATTCGTATACTATATTAATCAATATTATAGTCCATTAACAAATTAGTACTTAAACATATATTTCATGTGAAATGTATGTGAATTTTTTTTTTAAGTATGACATTTATTTTATTTCCATGTATTATGAAATAAAGCATGGCTTAGTTGTTTTTGAACACGTTTTACGTTTGTGTGAATAAGTATCTAGGTTTAACAAAATGAGGTTGACGGTAAAAAAAAGAATGGCCGTATTGACAGCTTCTCCAGAAGGAGATGACTTTTAATATAGGCAAGGACGACTTTGAATATTTCAAGTGTCAAATTAAAGAAAACACGACACATCATGAAAACACACGCACACATTAATACATCTGGAGTGGATTGGGGAGTGGCACCAGATAAGACGGCCAATACAAAGCATTGTCGATTTGAACTGATTATTGGGTTTAAGAACTTATCACTGTCTTGTTTAATTTTCTTATACTCAGCTGCTATGTTCTATACAAACTACATTATTGTAACCTGTACCGCTTTAGGATTTTTGTCAAACAGGTAAGATTTTGGTGGTTTTTTTTTAAATGACGGAGAATTTTGAACCGGAAAATCACTTAATTCACGTTTACTTAAACTTAAGATAACTCCAATATTTATGCAAACGATTAACGTCAATATGTATTCTTTATGTACGAAGACAATTTAGTATACAATAGTTAACAATTGTAAACGATACTGGACAAAAGTAGATTTAGTCGACGACATGCAAGTAAATAATAACAATATGGAGTAGAACTGCAAATATATGCATACATAAATATACAATAACTAATCGTGATAAAACACAATAAATTGTGCCTAGGTATACAATGATAAAAACATATTAAACAAATCGAAATAATATTTTATTCGTCTGTTTTTTAAGAATTGAATAGCATTTTTCTGCATTTCATCGGTGTATGAACTGTCGGGAAATTACGCCTAATTTGCATAAACGCCGACGGCGTGTTTATAATTACAACACAAAATGATCTTAAAGCTGAAATTATATCGTGGTAAGGGTCATAAAAGTCCTTTTTAATCTAGCGTATGAATCTATTTTCAGATTCGGCTGCATCTCCGTCAAACGGGTATATCGTTGAAGTTCGCGCAAAAAGTATAACATCATTTTCCTTTTGACCAATAAAAAACAACGCCATTAAGTTTCGCGCAAAACATAACGTCATTTTGGAAACTTGTTTATGACCAGAAAGTAGCGCCATGAATATTCATGTTTAAATTTGCATACGAAATGGGCTCATCGGAAAATGAAAAACCGATAACGTGAACAAATTATCCAATCAGAATGCAGCATTCATATGAATGTGACCTAAGTTGTAATTATATACGCCATGAGGCGCTTTCACTTAACGTGATTAAACACAATAAGTAATGCCTAGGTATACAATGATAAAAACACATTAAACAAATCGAAATATTAGTTAATTCGTGTGTTGTATACGCCATGAGGCGCTTTCACTTAATTTGTGAAAATATTGGTTCAACGTTAATATGTTTATGCATTCACTATGTCAAAAATGACCTTTTATACAATGCAAAAACTAAGCTTTTGAAAACATTATTGCATTATGAATTATAAATATGAGTTTATCTTAAGATTCGTTCAAAACATGGGTTCGTCAACATAACCTCGAGCTTGCATCGGTCACAAAGGGGATCAGTCGACCGTACGTCGAGCAAGTGTCGAAAATACTTGTCCAAAACCTGCATCGGGCGTTCGAGGACCGTGGGGCTTTAATCTGATTGCAAGGTCTAAAATTGATGGGTCGGTCGTGCTTCAAATATCCTTCGTTAGTGCACCGTGCAAATATCTTTCGTCGAATCTACGTATATTGCACGTCAGTATACTGATGCATAGTTCCCTTATTTGACAAATACCGTTAACCTTAACAGACAAATGACTGAACATAGTAACGTCTTATTACAATACAAATTAAATCAAACTGTGCACAGTCTTTCGTAGAAATGTATCTTGTATTTATGTCGCTAACTACAGCTCTTAATCAAATTTATTACGCGCCGAATGTAGATACCTTTGTGCTTTCTCTGTGTTCTAGATGAACATTTATCTAATCGTTTTGACTACACTTGTAGTTAATACATTGTCGAGCGACGGTATAGCTGCGAGGAATAATTAAAAAAAACAACATGTTGATTATATATATAGAGAGATATTATTGAGTACTGTTTTGTGTTTAAATAAACAGCCACCAGATATGAATTCCAACTACATCTTTGTCGTAGTGTTATTGAGTTTTGTCCTAAGTACATTAGGTAAAGAAAGGTTTTCATTCAGAATGAACGAAGTCACTCGCATCAATGTTGACGATAGCCGTTATTTGAGTTCCTTATATGAACTTTTCAAACTAAAAAGAACTATAGGGCCTCTAGCTCTGGGTACAAATGCGTTCCAAGGAATATCGCGGAATGAGGTAAATATGTTGTTTGTTTAATAATTTAATGTGTACAATTTCAATTAGCAGCTTAGTTTTTTTACTTTATTTATTTAATTTAGACTGTTTGCAACGCGCTTATATTTTGATTTCATGTGTATATATGTTGAATGTTTTAACACATTCAGCATTTGCGACACGAATGGTTTCCGCTTGTCATATACTAACTGAATATTTAGTATGTTTGTTAAGCCGATGTAGTGAATATGTGATTGGCTCAAACATGCCACCATATTATTTTATTGTTTACGACCATATTGTTAAGTTCAAATAACGTATTATATTCACACATTGCAAACTTAATGTTTCATAATACATCAGTTTCCTGCCCGGCCTCCATACATTGCGGAGATCATTCCTAATGGCCAATCGCAGGAAACACTGATCATCTCCCAAGCTAACAACGGACAACCTGGTAAGTAAAAACTACATTTCTTACTAAACAAGTTCGTAACATGCTTTATTGTATTATTTTGGATTGTGTATTTTTCTCAAATAATTATTATTCTGAAAATCACACGTTAATTTCCAGAAATCATATCTATATGTTTCGATTGGCTGCTTTCAGATACCAGTCGACAACCCTCAGTAGTGTTCGTTGCCAGTGTTGATACGTCCACCATTCTATGTGCCCGCTGTCAGCAAACTAGGAACTGTCCCTGCATTAGGCGATACTGCTTCCGTGATACCTGCTAGTTCAACTGTACAATGCTGCTTCGGTGTTAAATGTTGTCAATCAACAATATCAAACTATGTTCAGCTGTAAAATTACTTCTTATGTGTTCTTTACATACAAGTACGTAAACTGAAACTTCAGCATCAGCACGACATAAACCTTATTGCCTCATATTGTCCTTATTTATTAGCACGACATAAACCTTAATGCCTCATGTTGTCCTTATTTATTAGCATCGGACTAATTACTTACCAGTGATACGCTAAACATGTGTACTATAAAAGACAAACACATACACAACAAACACAAACAATGAATAAAACAAAAATAAACGTCTGGGCTTAACCGGTTGTAAGGAACTCTAAATCTCACACTCGGCATTATGCACACAACTTTAAAGTACATAGATTATTTTACCTCATAGCGGAAATATGTTATTTTAATAGCAACCAAAATGTCAACAGTTCAATGTAAATACTATTTAACTACTAAATGGATTAAACGCAGAGCAACATAACTCTAGACAACACTGTTTCACCGGTTGTTGTTTATTATTGCTGTATACATTAGTGATTACTGCTTCACCGGTTGTTGTTTATTATTGCTGTATACATTAGTGATTCAACATACAATACCGCTTACATGTAAATATTACAGGTTACATGTTCATGTGACTAAACACTGAACTATGTGTTTCAATTTTGCTATGTTTTTTTTCTACGCAAGACTTCAGTGTTTCTATGTTGTATTTGCAGGTTTTTCAAAATTAAACTACTTATTCAATGTGACCTGTTAGTTAACACTACATGATGACAGTTCTGTTTCAATATTATATGTTGATTGTTAAACTCTACATTATGCAATACTGCTTCAATGTTAACCGATAGTCTACATTTATTTTAAACAATATCGATGTAACGGAATCGTCTTATTCAAAATTATTACATTAAACACTACAGTTTATCACCTGTGTTAGTATTTTTCTTAATATGTTATGTAGCGGCTTTAGTATTAATTTCAAACGTTGGTTTAGTCATTTAAGTTAATACTGCGCGAGTTGCAATACAGTATATGACGCCACAAACACGTAATGTATAAGACAAACTCAATCTCATTTAAAGCATTAAATACAATTTACCAATGGGACGCGTCGCAATTTTAGAATGCTTATTAGTATTGCGGTATTTGATATATCTCATTAAAATCATCTGTAGTCTGATGCTACAATATTCTTCGCTGACTGGATCTGATGACTTAAATGCTTATAACTATTGCGGTATTTGATATATCTCATTAACATCATCTGTAGTCTGATGCTACAATATTCTTCGCTGACTGGATATGATGACTTAAATGCTTATAACTATTGCGGTATTTGATATATCTCATTAAAATCATCTGTAGTCTGACGCTACAATATTCTTCGCTGACTGGATCTGATGACTAAAATGCTTATTAGTATTGCGGTATTTGATATATCTCATTAAAATCATCTGTAGTCTGACGCTACAATATTCTTCGATGACTGGATCTGATGACTTTATATAAGTGGTTATGTTAAGATGCCCTTTGTCGGAGTGGATCTAGCAGGCCGTGTATGTATATTGTTGAGAAGATGAGATGAATGCAGTATTGTATTCGATACGAGAGGATTTGCACAGCAGCTTAATGCGACGGGTGGAAAACACAAGACAATTTTCTTCGCTATTCGAATTTTGTTTACTGACAGTTGACTTGCTGGTTATGTGAATCTAAACAGTACTTAAACTCTGGATACCCGCGAAAGAATGCTATATAAGTGTAACCAATATCAAGTTTTTTTATCATATCTAACGCACACACATGTTTCTGATAGATTAAACATGATAATCAAGAATTACTTATTCTCATACATTTTTTTTTATTCATTCTTAATTAAATAATCGCGATGATGACACCCATGTTCGTAAACATCTTCACCAAGCACACACAAGCAAACACCAGCAACACAGTATTCTAATGAAGATGATGTAATGATCTAAACATGTTTGTATTTGCATTGTTTAAAACAAAAAAAAAATGTTTTTCCTTTAAATTTCAAGACGCAATTTCATGTGTTAAGTGCGTCTAGCACTATATTAAAACGCGTCATGATATATTTGTACACGCATCAAATTTTATATTTAAACGCGCCTAGTACTATATTCAAGCGCTTCATGTAATTTATTTAAACGCGTCATGTACTATATTGAAACGCGTCATGTACTTTATTTAAACGCGTCATGTACTATATTGAAACGCGTCAGGTATTCTATTTAAAAGCGTCATGTACTATATTTAAACGCGTCATTTACTATATTTAAACGCGCCAAGTACTTTATTCAAGCGCTTCGTGTACTTTATTTAAACGCGACATGTAATATATTGAAACGCGTCAGGTATTCTATTCAAATGCGTCATGTACTATAGTAAAACGCGTCATGTACTATATTGAAACGCGTCAGGTATTATATTTAAATGCGTCATGTACTATATTTAAACGCGTCATGTACTATATCTTTAAATATGGCATGTAATATATTTAATGAACAGTTCCCGTTAATCTTCTTATAATTGCTTCATACAAAGCGCCACGAATTTTTTTTATTTTCGCGTAATGCATAAATCCTGAAAAGACGTCAAAATACAGACACAAATATCTAAAGTTATTTATCATCCCAAATGTCGGTGGTTGGTAAGTGATACTCTCCAAACAACAACAACAATAACAACAACAACATTTATTAGCTCTTAAGCATGCAATCGCCTTGTAGCCTAATGCATAATAATACACAAGTGTGATGACGTATGTAGATTATTATTCTGCAATATGCCGCCTTTGTTCACAAATAAGATTTTCGTAATCCCATAATAGTTTGTACTAATCGCATTTACTCAGAATAAATAATCCCTTTTTCGTCGATCAGTTGACCGACCTGCTAAGTTATAAGAACTGTATTATTTCGTTATACACGTATCTTACATTGATTTCATAAACACTTCCGTGAAATATTGTGATAGGCGACGTAGCACTTACGTTCTGCTGAAGTTTATATTGTGAATTCAAAAATATGGCTTGGATTTGTTTCGTCTTTGTTTTGGCAATGTTTATGACACAGACAGATACATCTGGTGAAGTGAAAGACACATCGCCAACAAAACTGAACGATCTTGTTGTGAATGTTGATTCGAATCTAGGCAAAACTGCATCCGGAAAAAAACATATTGGAAGTCATGAAGAAATCGGGCACTAATGTGACATTGTCAGAGCTGATTGCTAAGAAAACCGACAAGAGCATTCAATGAAGAAAACTGAAAAAGTTTCATAAGAAAAAGGTATTTTCTGCGACTGTCTTTGGTTATATGTATAATTTTAAACATTGTTCTGGTAGAAAATTGACTGCTCAGTTCGGACCAAGGTGGATTATTTAATGTCTCGTGTAACGTCCTTTCGGTGACGAAACATTTGGGGACAACAATATGGGCATGGTGGTTTTTTAACAGTAAACTATTTGTTTAAAGCATCGAACGAATCCAAAACGTATTTCGGGTTGTTTGTTTGTCATGCATAACGCCTTAAGAACAGACACTGGAAGTGAATATCGTTGTAACTTTATTGTTATTAGCATTGGATTAAAGTTGCCATTGAGGTAAGCGTGCACGAGACAGGTCTATTCAAAAAGGTGGGATAGAGAGTAATTTATTCCACGGTTTTTTTACCGTCAATGCACGTCTGATAATGGGATAAAAGGGTATGAGTGATATTGCATTTGTTTGACTTTTTATACACAATGTGCAAAGCGTAAACGTATTTTTCAGTTTCAAAAAGCACAGTTCAACATCTTTCGTGCGACCATGTCGAAGAAAATGAACGTCAGCAAATATATGTTCTCTATCCCAGCTGTGAAAGAGTATTTTACAAAAGAATTCTTGGACAAATGTATACGTAAGTATAGGCATACGAACTTATAGTAAGATGGGTTTTTTCAACCCGACAGCGATCAAAATTGTGCCATTTACATTTTTTCATGCCAATTCAGCGGTTATTCCATTGGCAAACAATGTTGGGTTTTTTAAACAGAAAACATTTTATTAAAAAATCGGATATCTATTGGTCGTTGAGTTTACTGTTAAAGAGTTTGAAAATACGTATTATATTTCGAACATATTCTCGGTAGTTTAAAGGAAATATACCAAGTAAATTCATAATTATTTCAAATTTCAAGTAGACAACGTGCGCGTTACGCATGTGGAAATCTCGTAGATTGAACTGAAACAAATAGCGTGTTTAGTTTTGCAAATCACTCAATATGGCATATACCCATTTTTGTAAAACTATCATATATCTATGTATTCTGTCGTCGTTATATTTCTTTGAGACCGAATAGTTTAACTGGTGTCATTGTTACATATTAAATAAGTACATTAATTAAATATTGTCATGCACAATGTTCCTTCTTGTGTATATATTCATTCTTGTATGTTCTGATCAAATCGTTTAATTATGTTACGACATATATACTATTGGTCGTCCTTATCTATATCAAATTATAAATCATATAAACGTTACCTCAATCCTACTGCTGAAATGTGGCTTCGTTTAGTTTTATTATATACAGTTAAACAGTGGAAATTAAAGGTCTATAACGCATGAAAGTAGAATGAATAAATGTATATCGTCATAATTGATGTATTCTCTTGAAACAATAAAATGTATGTCGTATTGACTCCAAATCGGTTTAAATGTATTTCAGGATTCGATCAAATAATGAAAGATAATAAAGTGACGACAACCGCCGCAGGGAATCTGTCTGACATTTTTTGTGCCTACTGTCAACAAACCAACAACTGTCCGTGCATCAAAGTATATTGCTTCAACGTCAACTGCTAGATTGCGCTCAGATAAGCCTTAGATTAGCCTGTGTAGTCCGCACAGGCTCATCAGGGACAACACNTCATTGTTACATATTAAATAAGTACATGGATTAAATATTGTCATGCACAATGTTCCTTCTTGTGTATATATTCATTCTTGTATGTTCTGATCAAATCGTTTAATTATGTTACGACATATATACTATTGGTCGTCCTTATCTATATCAAATTATAAATCATATAAACGTTACCTCAATCCTACTGCTGAAATGTGGCTTCGTTTAGTTTTATTATATACAGTTAGACAGTGGAAATTAAAGGTCTATAACGCATGAAAGTAGACTGAATAAATGTTATCGTCATAATTGATGTATTCTCTTGAAACAATAAAATGTATGTCGTATTGACTCCAAATCGGTTTAAATGTATTTCAGGATTCGATCAAATAATGAAAGATGATAAAGTGACGACAACCGCCGCAGGGAATCTGTCTGACATTTTTTGTGCCTACTGTCAACAAACCAACAACTGTCCGTGCATCAAAGTATATTGCTTCAACGTCAACTGCTAGATTGCGCTCATATTAGCCTTAGATTAGCCTGTGTAGTCCGCACAGGCTCATCAGGGACAACACTTTCCGCTGTTTTGTATTTTTCGTTTAAATGAATACTTTTCTTAGCACAAATCCAGTTTAGGCGGAAAGTGTCGTCCCTGATTATCCTGTGCGGACTGCACAGGCTAATCTGGGACGACACTTTACGCACATGCATTTATATTTGCACTCAAATGCCGTTGACAAGATCATCGTCAGCGATAGGACTTACTTTACTTAATGTTCATGCAAAAAAAACAAAATAACTAATCCTTTGGGATTATGTTGTAGCCTCCATATGGTGTCCACATGCCGCACATATAAGCCATGAGTCTTGTTTGTTTTGCATAAGCTAAATTATGTAATTAACTTCTCATTATCTCGATGCACAATGCATTTTAGCGATATGAGATGAATGAATGGATAATGCGGTATAATAAAATGTTTGCTTCCTCAAGCTACCGTTATATCTTTTTTAAATAATCAGTCTAATGATTAAGCGATCGGTCATCACTTGTATATGTGTGAAAAATTATTTTTTAAATAAATTGTATTAACATTAATACCCTCAGTGTGTATACTTAATGCTGTTGCTATCCGCCTTTAAAATGTGTACTCCCCTCGCGCCGCTATATTCGCATTGACGACAGTTTATGAACATAATGATGCAATCCTCTTTAAGCTGGATGCAACACGTGTGTACGCTATGCTTATTGTGGGCGCAATGAAATGGAAATTGCACATTAATAGAAAGAAAATTAACAAATAGCAGTTATTATAATACATATATTTATCACATGCTATACATTGTTTACAATGTAATACAGACATTACGTTTATTTTTATATTACACATGTGTAATACAACATTTTAAAGCGTTGTCATTGGCTACAGAATCAATAACTAACCAATCAAATGGCTTTATTATGTTGAAATGACGTCGTCAACATGAAATGTCGCCTCGATAGTAAACAACTTTTAGATCTATCCGCATTTGTTTGGTCAATGAAAATGTATTTTATTAAAAAGCATGTGATAAAAAAGATCTGACACTCGTTGTCATATCATACCAAATTTTATTAAACTCGTCCAAGAAATTCGTTAGTAAGCTCGCCAAAGGCTCGCTTACTTACAAAATTCCTGAACTCGTTTAATAATATATGGTATGATATGACCACTCATGTCAGATCCTATATGTATACACTAAGACAGTGCGAATTCTCTAAGGATTTAATAAGCCGTTAAAATAATATATTTTATTTCAACTGGCAATCAAACATTTTGAAAATGTGGGCATAACATGCATTGTCTTACGAAACAAACGTATTAACGTTTTTAAATTGAAATAACTAATGAATAACAATTGATATTGAATAATAAAATGATCAGTTACTATCGAATTGTATCGTCCTTTAATCAGTCAATGGTCACGGTGGAATTCGAAAGCATAACAATTAAAATACATAACATTCTAACATGCACATCAATGATAACAAAAATAGTATATAGTTTTCATTTATTGACAACAATATATCAATGTGGGTTGTAGGCTTTGCAAAACAACTGACATCGTCTGCCATCGACATATGGAACCCTGTTTAATTTATCGTCACTACAATTATAATAATTTTTAACCCAATCACTTATTTGTTTAAATATTTGACATATTATTTGACCATGGCACCATACGATTGATCCACGTCTGAGTATGCATCTGGAGAAATGTGCATTGAATGACTCGAGAGAATAATTGAGGCGCATCCGTAGTTAAGTGGTTAACCAGACCTCAAGTTAGATCCTCCGCTCAACCATAACTTAACGGCTCTTCAGAACTTTTTTGCATTGATTCGAACACATTTGGGACAAGTTTCCGCGTTTAATTGCTTGATGCGGTCCTAATATACTAACTTTAATATTTATTTCTAAATAAAGCATGTTCTGAGATTAAATGATGCAATAATTCTCTTTAATTTAAGCTTTGTAAGTAATAAAGGCATGTTTTTGTTAAACGAAAAATATAATACCGTTCCTGCCATGTGTTATGGTCAGACTAGTTATAATTGCCTCATTTTAGCTCGAGTGTATCATAAGCAAAAAGCATTTTAAAATACGTTCGAGCCGGTTTCCTGAGTAGAAAAAAAATTAGTTTATTTTAATAACATCTTGTGAAAGCTCCTAGAGTGGGTACCAAGTCCTGGACCTGCTTTTCCAGACCTAGAAACCATATCTATACCACGCTCTAATACCGCTTAGCCTCGATTGTATACATATGAGATATTGTATGTGTAANAAAAAAACGTTCGAGCCGGTTTTCTGAGTAGAAAAAAACTTAGTTTCTTTTAAAAACATCTTGTGAAAGCTCTTAGAGTGGGTATCAAGTCCTGGACCTGCTTTTCCAGACCTAGAAACCATATAAAATACCACGCTCTTATACCGCTTAGCCTCGATTGTATACATATGAGACATTGTCTGTGTAAATACTGTATACTAAGATCTGTCAACAATCATTTTACATAATTGCTGTCTAGCATAGCGCAAATGTGTCAGAAACTATACATACATAAGGGAAACAGAATGCCCGAATTGAAATGTCGGGATATATGTGTTGTATCTTGACTAGACCGCACATGTTATAATAAATACACGCATCATTTTGCCACAATCAATATTGGTAATGACATTGTACGTCAGCGTTTGCGAATCTACTGTAGACTATGTATAAAAAATATATTATTGCTTTACCTGAGAGATTCGTATTTAATAATACACAATCTTCATTTCGCCGTATGGCATGTGTTATATTCCAATCGGATTGTGACAGATTTTCTGGCACCACGTACGGCTGTATTTTAAAGAATAAAACTCATTGTTTTACCAACCGTTGCTGTATGAGTTTAAAACAGACATGAATAATAAACTGTTGTTTATGCTGTTTCTTACTTTTGTCAACTGTGTTATTCTAAAAGAAACATCAGGTAGATTACGTGGACAAACGTCTGAAACTGGACGGAAGATACAACAAAGATTTCCACCTAAAAAGGTAACAATTTCGATTTCTTAAACCAATCATAATGTTTGATCCATGTTAGTTATCCTGTACCGTATGTTGTTTGTAAACACAGCCTTATCATTAAATTTAGTTATACATTTAAATAAAATAAAAATATGTTTAGTTTTTTTTATTTATGTATAAGTAAATAATACTTTTTTCATTTAATGTTTCATATACTGATTAATTATGTTTGCATTCCCTTGAGTTAAACTTTATACTATCAGTAAAGTCATCTTTTAAACAGTGTAAACAGTTGACGTATGCAATCATTAAAGCTTTTATAGTAACATATGTTTATCAAAGTATGTTTTACGCAAATCAACACTTCGTTTATCAAGTTTCATCCCAATATATGCGCGGTTTGAACACAACAAAAATACTTGCTGGTGAATATTTGGAATAGTATGTTGTGATATATTAGATATGTAAAACACTCTAAACTATTTTTGTTTGAAAATAACCCCATTAGAAAACAACATTTGTTTCAAAACAGCATTTAAAAAGCAAAACAAAAAAGTTTACAAACATGAGCATACCGGTCAAACTAAACTATTTATTTAAAACCCTTGTTGAAACAGTTATAACGATTGCGATATTAATGCAATCTTATTTGGAAAAATGTCGATTCTTTATGTTTCGGGTCACAGTCTGTGCAGTACAATGCGCCCCAGTGGAAAAACTTCAATAAATTCCGAAAGATAATGGCCAGTAAACTCAACATTGACGAAGACCTACTACTCACTCCAGAGGTTATGTCCTGGTTCTACAGAGAATACATTTTGAAAGGCAAAGGTAGGTTTGAACTCGTCACATTGTTTACTGTCCTATATGTAACCACCATTCCTCTTCAAATAAAACAGAAGTAATAATGCTTTAACCCTTTGCATGCTGGGATATTTGTCGTCTGCTAAAATGTTGTCTGCAGAATTTCTAAAATTAGCATTTTCTTCGATTTATTTTCCAAAGAATACTATCAGAATAGCAAACAGTTTGGATCCTGATGAGACACAACGTTCTGTGGCGTCTCATCTGGATCCAAACTGTTTGCAAAGGCCTTCAAAATTTGGTTCAAGCGCTAAAAGGTTTAAGATGTACCCCTGTACTTCAGCTAAGTCGATGTTTGGGTTGTGCAAATGAACGTCTTACTTGTTATCATTATATACAAACCTAGTAAAAACCGAAGTTTACTTATGCAAACACAATATTAAATGAAATATAGTTCGAAAGAAGTGATGTCTAATTGCCCGAAAGTTATGGCATATGTCTTTGAACTTTCAAGTTTCAAGTTTGTTTATTTGTGATATAGGCCTCCGGCCCCTGACACATATATATTACAATCCATGCAAGACAATGGTGTGTACACACTTGATTGGCATACAATCGAGTGGTAAACGATGCTTAACAATAGCATGCTCAAACATTGTACAACATTTGCATGTAGAAGAGCGAAAATGTATATTATATATATACACAAACATATACCTATACATACATATACAAACATATCTATAATTATATATATCATACATGGAAACATACACATGTTAAAAAGTAGAAGACATGTATAAGTATTTGCTTAATTGACAACATACTATATATGCTTACGTTTTTTTGGTGAACATCGAACTTGCATACACACAATTGTTCCTGTGGCAGAAAGGTGTGTGCAGCAATAATAAAAATGACAATGTTTGGTTCACTTTATTTTCAATTTACAATGCGTAAATTGTTCTTTTATTAAACTAAGTGATACGTATTTATAATGACCACATGCACACACAATATCTTATTCTTGTCGACGTGTTAAACGATGTAAATACAATAAATGCAATTCATTTATAATACGAGTTATTCGTTTTTGCATGTTGAATAACACATTAGTAATGACATTACGATCATACAACTAACGTTCAATAAAAGGTAAGGCACGAGATCGACTGACACATGCTGAAAAGGTTTGCTTTTTAAAGACGAGCTTATCATTGTTTTGTTTCAGAGTTTGACGCCGAAAATCAGATCCAAACGTTCGGTGCCAGAGTAGCTGTAGAAGACATTTTGTGCAGTTATTGCCAAACTCAACGAAACTGCACGTGCGTCAAACAGCATTGTTTTAAAAGCGATGGGTGTCCGTAACATGTTGCCCATACACGAGCAGCATTGTCGGTGTGAAAGCATCATTAAATCGTTGTCCTTAAGCGTGGAGATTACATGAGTTTGACGCAATTGCATACTTTTGAAAGCATTTGTCAAGGGAATCACGTTTTCACTTTACATTACAGATTTAGAAAGGCTATGAACATTTTGAGTTATGAGTATTCAAATTAAAAAAATCGCTGTTAAATATTTGATTCAATTCAACGAGTAAATACTGTTGTAATACTGTGATTTCATTGTGAAGTAAAACCCCTCTAGTTATGAGGTGTTAACATAACATAACTACAACATGCTTTATACTAGTTTTTACTTCTCTAGGTGTCAATGACATCGTAGAAAAAAACTACGTTTAAATGGACAGTGTCACAGTGTGAAATATGAGCAATTTAACACACGTTTAACTTAAATTATGCACTTAGTTCGTATCTACTCACAACAAACATTATAAGGTATGGATCCGGTTGGCATTGACCTGCAAATACCGAAGTAAATTGAGTCGCGTTCTGAGAAAACTGGGCATAATGCATGTGCGTAAAGTGTCGTCCCAGATAAGCCTGTGCAGTTCGCACAGGCTAATCCGGGAAGAGACTTTCCGACTAAAACTGGATTTTCGCTTTGAAGAGACATTATTTAAACGAAAAATTCCATCAAAGCGGAAATGGTCGTCCCTGATTAGCCTGTGCGGACTGCACAGGCTAATCTGGGATGACAATTTACGCACAAGCATTATGCCCAGTTTTCTCAGAACACGACAAATATCAATTTATGAAGACACAACGCACATTGAATATCAGACTATTGGTATCCAAACCAAAACATCATTAAAGACATAAGCGATGTAACATGAGGTGTCATTTGTGGCGTGTTCTGAGAAAACTGGGCATAATGAATGTGCGTAAAGTGTCGTCCCAAATTAGCCTGTGCAGCCGCACAGGCTAATCAGGGACGACACTTTCCGCCTTAATTGGATTTTTGCTAAGAAGAGACATCATGTAAACGAAAAATTCCCTAAAAGCTGAAATTGTCGTCCCTGATTAGCCTGTGCGGACTGCGGACTGCACAGACTAATCTGTGATGACAATTTACGCACAAGCAGTATGCCCAGTTGTCTCAGAACGCGACACATTACAGACATATGCGATCTTACATGAGGTGTCAGTTCATACTATAGATCTACTTTATTAAAAGGTTAAGTATGGAATAACAACGAATGTCCGATTTTTGTCCACATGCTTTTAAAGGACGAACATCTTTTAAATGATAAACATTATAATGGAATGGCGTAACGTATTTGATTGGTAGAACAAAGTAGAACGTATTCATGAAAACGAGCAAAATGCTATTTTATACATGCTTAACATAAAACACATTCATATTTGTTGTTTGTCCATGGAAACAAACTATAACATGTGATAAAATCATTATATATATATATTGCGAGATATCCCTTAAATCATCAAGTTATAGACACGTGTCGTTATGTTCAGTGAAGCACATGATTATTTCGGTTTAGTTTCCTTTCCGGATTAGTAACAGCTTCTTAATCTACATATATGTGTTACGTGGCGATTGAACGAGCAAATGATACGCCTTGTACGACAAATCTCTGTCAAGATTTTCAAGCATTACTTGATGTTTTACTGTAACATACGTTACATTTGATTTAAGTGCATTGGTGTACTTTAGCGATAAGAAATAAAGTCGCAAAGTGTACATGAAAACGCAGGAACACGCATTTTAGTACACAAGTATATAAATAACGTTGTTAAAAATGTTTGAAATTAATAAAATATTAGTGTTTACACTAAAACATGGCCTATTACACAATGCAAAAATAGGCTTGTTTAGAAGTTATTTCATTCTGCCTATGAATTTATCTTAAGCCTCGGTCACAACATGGATGCGTCGACCTTAGGTGCGTCGAAAACGTCGTCGGACGTGTGACGACTGGGCGTCTTTTCTCCGATGGCAAGGTCGCCGACACTCAACTGACATCAGCGGAAGCGCATAAGTTGATAAGTCGGTCGTGCGTTAATCACCCGCTGTAAGGGCTCGGTGCAATACACATAACATTAAACTGAACACAGCCTTCCGTAGAAATGCATGTTGTATCATTTTTATTTATGTCACTTACTACAGCTCTTTATGAACGCGACGATTTTAGTTGCCTTTGTTTTTTCTCTTTGTTCTCAAGTCGAACATATATCTCATCTGTTTATATACATTTGTCGTTCATGCATTGTCGAGCGACGCTCTAGCAGAGGAAAAGTTACAACGCAACCTGTTGGTTAAATAAAGTGTGCACTAGAGATATATTTGAGCACTGTTTTGTGTTTAAATAAACAGCCACCAGATATGAATTCCAACTACATCTTTGTCGTAATGTTATTGTGTTGTGTACCCACATTAGGCAAAGCATCGTTTCCATCCAGAATGAACGCAGTCACTCGCTTCAATTTTAACGATAGCCGTTATTGGAGAATTATAAGGCTTCGTGATGTGGGTAGAAATGCTTTTCGAGGCATGCCGTTGGAAGAGGTACTTATGATGTTTGTTCAATGATTTAATTATGTTTACAATTTCAATCAGATGCTTAGCTTTTATTCTTTATTTGTATTATTCGGACTGTTTGTAACGCACTTATCTTTTGATTTCCTGTGTATATATGTTGGATGTTTTAACTCATTCAGCAATTGCGACACGAATGGTTTCTGCTTGTCATATACGTACTGAATATTTAGCATGTTTGCAAAGCCGATATAGTGAATATGTGATTGTCTCAAACATGCCACCATATTACTTAATTGTTAACGACCAGATTGTTTCGAGTATATACAGTATTCTATTCAATGATTGCAAACTTTATTTTTCATTATACATCAGTTTCCTAGCCTGCCTCCATACATTGCTGAGATCATTCCTAATGGCCAGTCGCAGGAAACACTGATCATCTCCCAAGCTATGAACGGACAACCTGGTAAGCAAAAACTACATTTCTTTCTAAACAAGTTCGTAACAAGCGTTATTGTATTATTTTGTATTATGAAGTTTTTTTCAAATTATTACCATTCTGAAAATCACATGTTCATTTTTAGAAACACAATAAATATGTTTCGATTGTCTGCTTTCAGATTCCAGTCGACAATCCTCAGTTGTGTTCATTGAACGTGTGGATACGCCCTCCATTCTATGTGCCCGCTGTCAGCAAACTAGAAACTGCCCCTGCATTATGCGATACTGCTTCCGTGATACCTGCTAGTTCAACTGTGCCATGCTGCTTCGATGTTTTATGTTGTCAAACAATATCAATGCTGCTTCGATGTTTTATGTTGTCAAACAATATCAAACCATGTTCGAGTTTATATATTTGTAAAATTACTTCTTTTGTTTTGTAAAGTGAAACTTCAGCATAAGCACGACATAAACCTTATTGTCTCATGTTGTCTTTATCTATTAGCATAGAATAATTGCTTAACACTGATACGCTAAACATGTGTACTATAAAAGACATACACATACACAACAAACACAAACAATGCATACAACAAAAATAAACGTCTGGGCTTAACCGGCTGTTAGGAACTCTAAAACTCACACTCGGCATTATTCACAAAAGAAGTAAATATACTATTTACCCTCACAGCGTAAATATTTTATTTTAATAGCAACCAAAAGGATAACAGTTCAATGTAAATACTATTTAACTACTCAATGGATTAAACACAGAGCAACATAACTAAAGACAACACTGTTTCACCGGTTGTTGTTTATTATGGCTGTATACATTAGTGATAACTGTTTCACCGGTTGTTGTTTATTATTGCTGTATACATTAGTGATTCAACATACAATACCGCTTACATGTAAATGTTACAGGTTACATGTTCATGTGACTAAACAGTGAACAATTTGTTTCAAATTTGCTATGTTTTTCTCTATACAAGACACCAATGTTTATATGTTGTTTTTGCAGGTTTTACAATATCAATAAGAAAAACTACTTACTCAATGTGACCTGTAAGTTAACACTACACAATGACATTTCTGTTTCAATATTATATTTGTATTGCTTAACTCTACATTAGACAAAACTGTTACGTTTAACACTACGAAAGTCAGTTTGCAATACAAATTATTGCATTAAACACTCCAGTTTATTACATGCGTTTAGTAATTTTCTTAAATGGTAATGATGCGTCCCTAGAATGTATTTTACTCGTTGGTAAAGAAATTTAAGTTATTTATGCCTAACAAAATGAATTGAAGTATGGCAATACAGTATATGACATCACAAACACGTTATGTATAAGACAAACTTAATCTCACTAAGAGCATAACATACAATTTACCAATGGGACGGGTCAAAATTTTAAAATCCTTAACTAGTATTGCGATATTTGATATTGCTCGTGAAAACCATTTCTAGTGTTACGCTACAATATTCTTCGCTGACTAAATTTGGTGACTTCATATAACTGGCTCTTCCTTTGGCTTTCCTTAGCCGTTTGATTTGATAAACGTTTTCCTCTATACAAGCCGGTTTTGTATGCCCTGTAGGAATTGGATGGCTTCGATCACTTGGATGACTTGGGTCACCTCGATCGTCTTGGGTGACTTGGGTCAACTCAGGTGTCTTAGATGTCTTGAGTGACTTGGGTCACCTAGGGCGTCTTGGATGACTTGGGTCACCTGGGGTGTCTTGGGTAACTTTGGTTACCTAGGGTGTCTTGGGTGACTTGGGTCACCTCGGGTGTCTTGCACCTATATCAAAGAGTCTGCGCAGTTTCCAACGTATAGTGCATTGGTGTACTATAGCGATTAGAAATAACACCGACATATGCTGTCGGCATTATTTATAATATAAGAGAAGACCACTTTAAAGTCAAAAGATACTTATAATTTATATCTTTTATTACGGTTCTTTTTTGTCGGTTTTTCTTTGACACAGCATTATTTGTCTTAATGTTGATGGTGAAGCAAACCATTATTTTAATTTTAATGTGTATTCTTAATAATAATATAAACAATGTTTCGATAATTTACCCATTCAGCAAGTTGTTTGCAAATGACATTAATTTACATCACGATTTAGCATGCTGTTAGACCAATTAGGCGTTTGAGTAATAAACAATTATCCTAATGTTGCCGATGTATCTCACTTTAAGATATAACATATTGTAACTTAGTACAATTCCAACCGAGGTGTGCACACTATTTTGACGCATACTGTGGGCACCTGAAATAAATAAGTGTAGTGAATACATATGTATATATTCATCTTATCAAATTAACTGTCTACACCCCCACATCGTGACCCTATTTAAGCGTATTTAACGCGTTATGTTAAGTATGTCATGATTATTAATTTAACACATACAGTTGGTTGTGTCATGAATCCTTAAGTTAATATTACCATTTTGTTTCAAATGTCATCAATATTCAATAGCGTAGAATAAAACATGATCGGTTTTTGTTAGGTGCATTTAAATGAAATCCAACATCTATTTTTATATGGTAAACATTAAAACTCATGTCAAACAGTAGGTGATGGTTGTTTGCTTAATGACTATATAAGGGCAACTTGGATTTTTGAATATCGCATCTGTGTGATATAATATAAAATGTCAGTTTTATTTGTGGTGAGTGTTGTATATATTGACACATAGTATTATTGTACATATAGTCCTATACACAATAAGGCGATACCGGACTTGCAAGTAAAAATACCACAAGAAAACTGTTTGTCTAAGTTATATACCACTGTTAAAAATATACATATTGACTCTATTGGTTGTGACGAGTGTTAACGTATCTCGGATTCTTAGTTTGGATGAAAACAAATCAACGGTTGATGCTATTGATATACTTAAGTAATTCAGTTCTGAAATTATATTAATCTACCTCAGTTCGTTCTCGAATAACCCACTATCAGCAGTAAAGATGTTTATAGTTAAAATAACAAGTTCAAAACAATACAAATTTGATAGCATGAAACTAAATTAATACATACAGTAATACAATGTTGCAGACCACAAAAATGCAGGTATCCATTGCGCAGTAAACTGAGACAAAATAAGTAAGAGAAATGGTTAGATAGTTTATGGTGGACCGATATACGTAGCTAAATACACAATCCCTAATCTTAGCGTGTATATGCATAAATGAATTCGTCTTAATTTGAATCCCAAACTATGTTTGTTTACCCCCTAACTGGGATAATATATTTGTCAAACTGTATGAGGTCCTCCCGCGCCTGTTGCTGCTTAATGACAGAACTCTTTGGGTGTACCAGACATCCTACATAATTATATTACTAGACTCACAAGCGTTGGATCGAAGGTTGAATTTAACATGCAATGCACAGCTTTTTTATTTTGTTTTACTTACATTCATTTAATTTTGCTGTGTTCTAATGCTGTGTGTGGTTGGGCTGTGGGTGTTGGTGTAGATATAGCCTGGAGACCCGGATGATACCCCACATATCACGTGTTGCGACCATCAATCAAATTCACATGCACCGGGAGCGGGGTTTAAATCGGATCGCGTAGGTGAGGAGCTCGTGAAACAACTGCTTACCAGGAAGCCTCTATGGTTGACTTCCAAATTTGATCCGTTAAACAAGAAATATATTATGCTAGAAGACTTGTGGCGTGTTCTGAGAAAACTGGGCAAAATGCTTGTGCGTAAAGTGTCATCCCAGATTAGCCTGTGCAGTCCGCACAGGCTTATACGGGACGACACTTTCCGCCTAAACTGGAGTTTTGCTAAGAAGAGACATCATTCAAACGAAAAATTCCATTTAAGCAGAAATTGTCGTCCCTGATTAGCCTGTGCGAACTGCACTGGCTAATCTGGGATGACAATTTACGCACAAGCATTTTGACCAGTTTGCTCAGAACTCGCCACATTTTATGAAGCACCGGTACACAGATAGGAATAACCCTTTGATAAGACTGTCTTCCAGTAAGCCAAGCTGTTGAGTACAATGCCATATCCGTAATCATTTTTATTTACATGTATTGCGATCCCCCGGCAATGTTATGTCATACGACGGTAAAAATAACATATTACTTAAACAACTAGTATTTACATTAATTGCCGTGTATTCATTTAAACTGCATACGCAAGTTTCCTTTCATGAAGTAGTTAGAATGATAATTTATGTCATTATGAGTATCCATAGTTGCTAAAACAAGCGTTTGAACATGTCATACGAATATTAACATGCGTTTTAATGTGAACAGTTATCAGCCAAACGACAGTTGTCCTTTATAGTCCCATTTCTAATATTTATATTCGAACGCGTTATGTTGACGAGTCATTAAATCTTGTTATTGTCTGACAACGACAATAAGAACAAACAATATGCAAATGATACAGCGACCGTGTTGTTTCATCATTTACAGCAATACGTATTTTATTATCCTTTGTGTGTTCGTTATGACGACGAAGCAAGGGCATACATTCAAGGAAATCATAAAAATATATATTACAATTGTGCAACATTTTTGTTTTTTAAATTGCTTCTACGGGCGTTCACATAACAATGGAAAACCTTGTGTGTAAAAAAATATACAACGTGTTGATGTGAGCACTGTTAGAATATAAAAGCATTTCAGACAGTGTTAACACTGGTTCTTCGTTTACATCGCGCTTTTAATTATCTGTTTTGCACTTTTGTGTTGTCGGTAAATCGACTTCCTGTTAGCTGCACACGCATACTGGGTCTCGAGCGCAGCCACTTATGGGAGAGGTAAATCTGTCGGGATCACGGTCGGCCTGACCATAGTCGAACACAGTCAGTCACAGATCTGAACACACTTTTTATGTTCGACTGGATATTGTTGTGTAAATAAGGAAATATGACAGATGTCGTTGTCATACATATTATGATTAACTGTATTGCTAGATGTTAATGCAAAAAATGAATATCACATATAACCAAACATGTCTATTACAAAAATGATCTTTATTTATTTAGTCATTGTGTCCGCTTCCGAACTAAATATCGCCTTTACTAATATTTATTATAATTACGGAAACCCCTATTGGTTTATTCGACTGAAAATGTAAAATTGTGCAAACATTTAACATAGTTTTGAAAAGGGGTTGTATAAAAGAAAATCACGTTTGTAAATATGTAATGCTTTTTTAATGTAATTGCAGATTTAGATTCAAACTCGATTGACCAACGTCGTAAAAATATTTGACATTGGGATTAGAAGCGAAAACGGGACATACATGTATGCGCATAGGCGATGAGGTGCGTGAAATGTATCGTATTGGTGTTGTCGGTCAATAATTTAAGGTTAATAGTTTTCTTGTATGTTCGCCTGCAATACACACCATTAAAATACGCATTGATTTAAATAGAGTATTAGTATATGAATATTATGAATAGACGCGTCTGTAAGGATACTCATGGAATGCTTAATGTACGTGCGATAAATGCCTTGACATGTTCTGTATGTTTGTCTAGGTAAGTTCCCCTGTGTCATATGTATGTACGATAAATGTCTTGACATGTTCTGTATGTTTGTCTAGGTAAGTTCCCCTGTGTCATATGTATGTACGATAAATGTCTTGACATGTTCTGTATGTTTGTCTAGGTAAGTTCCCCTGTGTCATATGTATGTACGATAAATGTCTTGACATGTTCTGTATGTTTGTCTAGGTTAGTTCCCCTGTGTCATATGTATGTGCGATAAATGTCTTGACATGTTCTGTATGTTTGTCTAGGTTAGTTCCCCTGTGTCATATGTATGTACAGTAACAGAAAAAGTTGTATGCTTTGCAGTTGTTTTCTCCTTTATTTCTGACATATTTCACATTTTTTATATCAATGCATATTACAATTAATTTAATCATATATGTATATATAAATCAATAATTAAAAACGATATTAAATCAACTATTATATATCATGTAAGTTATTTTGCGTGGGCATGAAAAGCAACATGGTCCGTAATTTTAGTTTTTTTTTGTCTGAAATTGCTTGACCCTACGATTCTTTCCTTTAACTGTGGTCACTATCACACTATGAAGTATATATTTTTTCTATGTGTTCTTCATTATGTAAATGCCGGTGACATTTATAGAGATTTCGCAACGGCGCTTGAGTCAGGTCAATTTGATTCACATCGCAAACCTTCTGATATAAACAACATAACGATGCGCACAAGTCAACCGAGTGTTTTTAATGGATCAATATCAGTATATTGTTTAATTATAATGGTTTGACATACGATGGTATACAATCTTTAATATAATGCAGAACACAACATATCAAAATCGCCGATACCATGCACCAGCTCTGATTATTTAACCTGTTTAATGATCTTGGGTATTTTTTGTTATAATAATTATATCGGCTATCAGTATAGTATCAATGTTTAATTAGTTTAACAGATAAAACATTATACCAGATAACATTGACGATTAAGGAGTTAAGTTTGCTTGTTTTGTTTTGATCGTTAGTTCATCGGACAGACATTTATCATTCCCTCCGTCCGCTTTGAGTAATTCAACATGCGGCAAGTATCGTTAATAGTATCGAGGGCATGATCATCTGCGGGCGCTCGAAAAATCCGTTCCTGCCCGAGTGCTTTGAACGAGGGCAGGAACGGATTTTGAAAGCGCCCGCAGATGATCATGTCCGAGAAAATGTGTATTTTCGCTATTATTGCATAAACAAATCACACATACCAAAATAAATTAAAATAACATTGAAAACAATATGTCTTGTTCATTCGACATCGACAAAATAATTCGATTATTTCATATGACGTCATACAGATCAAGGTTGTGTTTTACATATGCCTCACTCGGTCATCATCAGAAATGACGAGGCTTTACATTCGGATAGGCAGTTTTTGATTTAAAATGTGTTTAAACAGTGGATTAATGCATATTTTTTTCGCTATTATTGAATAAACAAATCACACATACCAAAATAAATTAAAATTAAATAAACTAAGGGAAGTAACTGCGCGTGGACCAGTTTATGGATATGAAAAACACAGAACAGGGCTTGAACGGCACGTGAATCGCCTTGTTAATACACGATTTCTGCCGTTCAAGCCCTTCTTTTGCCAAGTTTCTGCACCCCGCCAGAGGGCATTATAGATAGAGTTTATGCAATCATTCTTATTCAACTGCAACTTCTTTCAAAATACGTTGAAATACTTTCTGATATTGATGAGATACATCCGGGAATACGCAAGGTGCCGAAATCGCTTGTTCGAACATGATCAACGATCTCTTACACGTGCCGTCGTTAGCTGAGAATGACGTCACTAATAATGTCATCATATAGGTCTGCCTTGAATCATGTGATTAGCCGTTGGAACGAGTTTTTGGAGTTAGACGGAAAACGCGTGTTAGCGAAACCAACTTTCGTATTTCACGATACTTGCATAGGCATACCATGCACATATTAAAATTCGGCTTTGATATGCTAAGCGCGAATAAGGCAGCATGTGCACTTCTGAAGACGCATAATTGCCGTGTTTTAATTTTTATTTATACTTTAATATCCTTCGTTTGTGAGCTATAAAACAATGCTCTCGGTAATCACATACACTATTTGATTTGTGTTCTCTTTATCCGACCGACATTTAAGTACGGCCACATGTGCACTTGTACATATATTTTAATTTGCATTTATTTGCCATATCGCCATATAACAATAAACGCGGTGAAATTTATTTATTCATTCTTCATATGTTACGTTGGAGAAATAATTTGGGACAGATGCATGTTAAACCGAGTCTGTACAGTTTATAACAATGTTATCGAATATGTATGGGTCAATGTTGATTGTACTATCAGCTATTTACTGCGTGTTATTTCATGTTTATCTTACTCATTAAATGTCCATTATTCATCGTTCGATATCAATATTCTAAATTGCACACATTAAACCATCACATCCAGTTTGGTGAATCAATATATGCACGCATGAAAAGTATAAAAAGCAAGTTTTTTAAACATGTAACCGCGTTTTCATTAAGTTCCTTCGAAAAAGGCTACGAGAATTCCTAAATCTAAAAAGAATGCAGAAGTCTTAGACTCCTTCGTGTTAACCCATTTATGCCTAGCGTCTAGAAAAAAAGGCCTTGGTAAACATTGTAGACCCAGATGAGACGCCGCATGATGCGGCGTCTCATCAGGGTCTGCGCTAATTGCTTAAAGAAATGTTTCTGTAAGAAATATTCTAAATATAGAAATAAAAATACTAGACATCCTAATTTGTGAAATAAATTGATCCTATTTAGAAGGATGGGAGAGTCCACTGGGCATAAATGGGTTAAAGGGAAGACGTTTAATCACATAGCAAACTGCATACATGTCTCGGAGCTAGCTAGTTGTATTTAATTCATAACAATTTGAACAATTTGCAAATAGCATTGTATTACATAAACAAAGGCCGCGCTACACGAATTCAAATTACTTAAATAATACATCCTCTGTTCAGCGATTTATGATCGGTTGGGTGAAAGATAATTCATGGAAAATTCCAAATAAGCTACGAAAAAAAAACACACTTTATGGTGTTAACTAAGAACTGCGTAAACGTCCTAGCGGTCGTTTCTCGTCGAAATGAAAACAAAAGCTAATGCAGTGGCTGCGTGACTTCCAACAATCAACACAGCTTGGAATCAATAATAAACAGTAAAACTGAAATTTTCTTTTACTAGTACTCGAATTGTTTATGTATTGCGACGGAATATTGCAATGTACTCACACTATTATTTATAAAACAAATATTTATTTTACCACGATTTTGTCTTGAAAAAGTAAACTTTAAATAATTCTTAGTAAATAAATCTATATTTAAAGAATATACCGCTGAACAACTAAATGTTTTTATTCGGACGGTTTGGCAGGACAATCTTTGTTCTTCCCTGAGAGGAAACACGTTTAATGTTGATAAACCCATGATAAACAACTGCTGCTACAGATACAAGTGCATCACCTGGTTCGTTTTAAGATAACATTTCACAATAAAAGTTTATCCATAACTTAGTCTGCGTTTCACATAATTCGGTAGAAGGTTTAGTTAAACAACGATAACTATAATGCGACTGTTTTCCTGTGCGCGTTTTTGAAAATTGTGTATAAATGTACATATTTAAAGCGATTAATATTGTTAAAAATGAATAATATGTGCGGGTAAGTCATCGTTTTTAGTATTCGCTTAGTGAGAAAACAATAACAATTGCGGTAAAAAATGCCAATATCTCTTCCGTTTAAATTCGTTATTTTTCGTAAATATTTATTGAAAATGTTGTTTGAAAGTTCGGGTATAGACATATATATGTTTATCTTATTCAACGTTTAATTTAACAATATGCATGCAATTCGACTACATATCATGCGGGAAGATGTAAATTATAAATATGGTAGTGCTAACTATGGTAAAAAAGCTCTGTTAAAGTATCTCCTTTTATGTGTTATCATTGGTAGGCTTGGATTAGTTTACATACATATATAATATAAGATTCTTTTATATTTAACCAAGCGATCGCCGTTTTTTTACTGCTTTAGAAATGCGTTGATAGAGGTTCAATTTAAGAGTCATACCGTTGCATTTCAAACGTTTCTTTGGTTACTTTTAATTTGACTGTCCAATGGCGTTACGTAAATTAACTTATATGACGGTGCAACGTTAAGTGACGTCACGCAATGGTTTCACCTTTCAAGTCATTTCGTTTTCGAAAATATGTATTGAAAATGTTGTTTGAAAGTTCGGGTTTTCGTCGTATGCCAGCGTTGGTGTACCTATATATATACAATTTCTGGGCATATTTGGAACGCCGTATAGACCACTTGCTTGAGTAATGTTTACCTCCTGTCGGGGCAGCATAAAGTTTAACTTGTTAATATTCTAATCGCTTCATGATTACCGGTATTTCATTAATTTGTTTCTAAGAAAACAACTTTCTGAATGAACAGGTTTTTATATGGGATGGTATTTTAGTCATAGACATCACATTTTCTTGCAATCATTAATATATAATATGTGTCTGGTTTGGGGATTAAACGATACCATAATATCGTAGTAAAGGGAAACATTGAATTTCATCTTAAAGAGCGCGTGAGCTTAGAATAATATACATGTATATCATATATTTCTTTTAACTTTAACAGTTTAAAGAAATACAAATACAAATTTTCTTAAAAACACTATCTTAATAACTGCGTGTCAGATTGTGAAAAGTGTCTAAAAAAGAAATGTACACCGATCACAAACGTCTTACGTCACTCAGGATGTAAAAATATTGCACTTTTCATTTTTGTGTTTAGAGGCCGCATCTTGTGCCACTCGCTGTTGTGTCTCGCTATGTACACATGGTCACATTAGCATCAAAATCCGTGTTGGAATTAAAAGATGCAAAAGTGTCGTTAGCAAGTGTTTACGTAACGTTCAACAAGTAATATATTCTGAAAGAAAGCTATCAAATGAATAAGTAAGCTGCTGACGATTGTTTATAAATAAACTAATTAAAAAAGTACCTTTTTTTTAAATCATGAAAACAGTTTTTTAGTCTATATTTATCACGAGTCTTTATATACTGTGTTAAAAATTATACACAGTATTCGAGCAACCACGAAACAACTGTGATAATTACGTAACCTTACGTCGTGATCGAATGAACAATATCAAACAAACATTAATACGGCAAAACGTATTCATAAAATTTAGATGTAAGACATGTAACAAACATGTTAATCAGTATAAACGATAGCAGTACACATTGATTTACTTTTCGCGGCATGCACACTGCACATATTTCGGACTGGATGTAAAATTGTAAAACTCATGCAATCAAAGAGACCCAATTCTTATGTGTTGTTTTCTTAGATCTATAAGATATAATTTTGAATTGGACAAGGCGTTGAGTGAAAAGTACAATACCAGGCCATCAACGAAATTACAGTTTTATGCAAACCGATCTGTTATGTGTGTGTGTGTCCTTAACTCATCCACGTTAACAAGCCATGCGAACTCTTCTTAAATCTGCAATGGTATGTGAGTTTGTGTTCATAAAAAAGAAACACATTATATGGTTTTTCAACATATACAAATAAACGTGTCGTTATTGGAGTAATGCTTGTCTCAGTTGTAATGATGTTAAAACTGATATATCATGTCAATGTTCATGCTATTTCATTGTGTTCATATGTGGCGTGTTCTGAGAAAACTGGGCAAAATGCTTGTGCGTAAAGTGTCATCCCAGATTAGCCTGTGCAGCCCGCACAGGCTAATCCGGGACGACACTTTCCGCCTACACTAGATTTTCGCTAAGAAGAGGCATCATTTAAACCAAAAATTCCATAATAGCGGAAATTGCCGTCCCTGATTAGCCTGTGCGAACTGCACAGGCTAATCTGGGATGACAATTTACGCACATGCATTTTGCCCAGTTTTCTCAGAACACGCCACATAAAACGATCACTGTGTCACAATATTTTGCTTATGGTATCAGTATCGGTGCATTGATACATTGATGTTAACAAGTTTGAAGTGTCTAGCTTTAATTTAAAATCACTAAATCCTTACACTATGACAGATTTACCAACATTATTAAGACTTTGTTCAATATGTGTTCACCCTTACATGTGTTATACTAACCTCACCAAAATCAGTTTAGATCATATTTGTACAATAATGTTAATGGTATTCTATTAATAAACAACTACCTTAGGACGCATTTGATTTTGAAACTAAAACAATAAAGTATGTATGTGTGTATCGAATAAGCACGTTTGTATTGTAGATCATGCACAAATATGTTTTATTACTATTAATATCAAAGTAATAGTATGTGGGAGGTAAACAGTTAAACAAGTAACCAGATGATTACAATTATATAACACACAGAAAGTGAACACGTTTTAAATTATAACATAAGCAAGTCCTATTATTTTCTTTCGATTACATTATAGGCTTGAATCCAAAATGAAAAATTTCTTGTCCACTATTTATAATATCTAAATTTGTATCGATGAAAGGAAGTCAATATCAAACAACAGTAAGGATGTATGTGTTTATATAAGCGTATGACATCTTTTAGATAAAAATGAATGTATCAACTCATATTGACATTATGTGTGTACGGGTTAACAATGAGCGAGCGATTGTATAATCTTATCAAATAAAATAATCGTTAAAAGTGACTGATTAGTTTGTTTAAATCTTTGTTAAAACTTGAAGTCTTCCTAAACAGCAAATCTGCAGAATCCCAAAACATACAAAAAATTTACATTTGGTACTCATACTACTACTAAAACTACTGCTACTATTACTATTACTACTATTATTACACATACGAAGTATCAACTTTTGGATCAGTGTACACATTTCGTGGTTCAAAATAGACACACACCAGGTTTGTCATGCTTGTGATTGAGTGGTATATCTTGAAGCAAAATACTTTGCTTACAGTGTCACATGCAAAATAAATATAACGTATGTTATAACAAGTGTAGATCTCGAGAAATTATTGGACTATCAGTAATCGCTTTTTTCCTAAAGCAGGTTGCCCATGTGTCTGCAATCAGCCACTTTATATTCACGAATATGTAAGTTGTATGCTGATTATCTAATCAAATACATATGAACATAATATGTTTGTAGGGTTTCTTCTAAACCCAGCTTATGAGTTTTGACCCTGAAAGTATTATCTTGTAGATGACAGACAAAGACAATTGAACAGATCATATAATCAAAGCCAATGTTGGCGAGTGGATTCTTACAGATATGAGAATTCATATCGCAATGATGCGTTCACTTGAAAGACCTCAAAACTGAGCGGTGCATGTTTTTGTGGCAGGATGGCCGCCAACACCAACGTGTTCACCGACAAGGAGACCAATAACTGGTTCAAGGCATGCTTAGCGCTCAATGTAACGAAGCAAGGACTGATTAACTTTCTGGACACAGAATTACAGAATGTTCACGCCATTGTTGGTAGAAGTTGTGGGAACTGCCCCATTGAAAAACTTATATCGTGTCCAACAATCCCATATTGCAAAAAGCTGAATAGGAATAATTGCCTTTTTCACAAATCACAGAAACCTCAGCACTGCCAAACATGTGATACAGTGAAGCAAAATATTTCATCAATGCACAGATTCGGTGGGCCGTCTTGGCGGAACACTCATGCAGAAAACTGGGCAACAGACAACTGGGAAATTGGCAAATGTTTCCTTCCTCCGGACGGCTATAGTGGTGTATCTTCGGTTAAGGGATCCGACTTTAATGGTTTCATAAACATCATGTTGAATTGCAAACATTTCGACAAATGCCTCTCCTCCGCATGTCTATCCCCTCCACCACCTGATAAGCAATGTCTGTTAGAAAAGGTAATGTAGACATGTGCATGTTTATTAAGAAAATAATTGTGTTATATGTATGTGACTATCTCTCAGCTGTATTTATAGTATGTCATTAAAGTAAGTTTATATAAACTTAAAATTCAATTACTTGGTGAAACTTGATGAAATCTGGAACGAACATGTTTTATATTTAGCATTTGTGCACAAGTTTAGTGTACATTTACTGTCCACGTAAAATATTTCATTAAGACATAAATATTCATGCTAATAGTTCGTTTGTTGTATCTAATCTAGATCCGTCAGATAGGACGAGATGTACGTCATTCAACCGAAAACAAGTTGACTGATGCTGATCTACAGAGCTACTTCCAAACATTGTCTACGTTACTGGCTGACCCGATATGCTTATTACATGATCGTTTTGCGATGATAGCGCTCAAGGATCTTTATGATGTAATTTTATCTGATAATTTGTTTGCTCTACGATTGTTAACATTGCTTACGCTTTTTGAGCAGTAAATTAATCCGTAGCAATAATTTAACTATTAACCTTTGGAATATAAACGCACATAAAACATAATAAAAGCATTCAATTTAGTTGAAGAATGATCGCATGTCCCTTAGCGAATTTGGTAGGCTGTTGAAGGAAGCCATTCAAACAGTTGAACAGGCGAAAGAGGACGGGGAACGATTTTCTACAAGGGCGGAAAATACCTTGACCGTAGGCTTACACAAATTAGCGATCAATATACATGATGGAGAACAACGCATTGAAAGCAGGACACATGATGGCGAACAACGCATTGAAAGCAGGACACATGATGGCGAACAACGCATTGAAAGCGGAACGCATGGTGGAGAACAACGCATTGAACGAAGGATACATGATGGAGAACAACGCATTGAAAGCAGGACACATGATGGCGAACATCGCATTGAACGAAGGACACATGATGGAGAACAACTCATTTATAGCAGGACACAGGATTGCGAACAACGCATTGAAAGCGGAACGCATGGTGGAGAACAACGCATTGGACGAAGAACACATGATGGAGAACAACTCATTTATAGCAGGACACATGATGGAGAACAACGCATTGAACGAAGAACACATGATGGAGAACAACGCATTGAACGAAGAACACATGATGGAGAACAACGCATTGAACGAAGAACACATGATGGAGAACAACTCATTTATAGCAGGACACATGATGGAGAACAACGAATTGAAAGAAGGACACTTGATGGAGAACAACGCATCGACAGCAGGACACATGATGGAGAACAACTCATTGAAAGCAGGACACATTATGGAGAACAACGCATTGAAAGCAGGACACATGATGGAGAACAACGCATTGACAGCAGGACACATGCTGGAGAACAACACATTGACAGAAGGACACAGAATGGAGAACAACGCATTGACAGCAAGACACATGATGGAGAACAACGCATTGACAGCAGGGCACATGATGGAGAACAACGCATTGACAACAGAACACATGCTGGAGAACAACGCATCGACAGCAGAACACATGATGGAGAACAACGCATTGACAGCAAGGTATATCATGAGGAACACCGCCTTGACAGCAAGATATTGGATTGGGAACAACGCATTGAGCATGCACTACATAAAAAGGCACGTGATGATTACGAACGAGAAGTAGCAGGTTAGTTAAAATGTGTAATGTTCTACACATATTTCTGTGATGGTTAGTAATTAAAAACATGAATGTAAACATTTATTTAATGAAAAAACATAATTTTCAATAGAAATATATATTTCATTTAAAATTAAGCACGAAGAACACGCGAGTTGTGTCGTTCTAGCTCGAAACTAAATGCAATGATTCGATGAATACTACTCACTCTTTCATATTTCGTAACCTTAAGCGTGTAAACAGCGACTTATTATATATTTAATTCTACATAATAATTTTGATGTTTTACACAGGTCTTTGTGGTATTTATCTTAAGTCGTTCACGAAACCTCTGACTACTACTACTACTACTACTACTTCTCCTACTACTACTACTACTACTACTACTACTACTACTACTACTACTACTACTACTACTACTACTACTNTATAAATGTAACAGTTATACTGTGTATATGTAACAGTTATACTGTGTATATTAATGTAACAGTTATACTGTGTATACATTCAAATGTAACAGTTATACTGTGTATATGTAACAGTTATACTGTGTATATTAATGTAACAGTTATACTGTGTATACATTCAAATGTAACAGTTATACTGTGTATATGTAACAGTTATACTGTGTATATTAATGTAACAGTTATACTGTGTATACATTCAAATGTAACAGTTATACTGTGTATATGTAACAGTTATACTGTGTATATTAATGTAACAGTTATACTGTGTATACATTCAAATGTAACAGTTATACTGTGTATATGTAACAGTTATACTGTGTATATTAATGTAACAGTTATACTGTGTATACATTCAAATGTAACAGTTATACTGTGTATATGTAACAGTTATACTGTGTATATTAATGTAACAGTTATACTGTGTATACATTCAAATGTAACAGTTATACTGTGTATATGTAACAGTTATACTGTGTATATTAATGTAACAGTTATACTGTGTATACATTCAAATGTAACAGTTATACTGTGTATATGTAACAGTTATACTGTGTATATTAATGTAACAGTTATACTGTGTATACATTCAAATGTAACAGTTATACTGTGTATATGTAACAGTTATACTGTGTATATTAATGTAACAGTTATACTGTGTATACATTCAAATGTAACAGTTATACTGTGTATATGTAACAGTTATACTGTGTATATTAATGTAACAGTTATACTGTGTATACATTCAAATGTAACAGTTATACTGTGTATATGTAACAGTTATACTGTGTATATTAATGTAACAGTTATACTGTGTATACATTCAAATGTAACAGTTATACTGTGTATATGTAACAGTTATACTGTGTATATTAATGTAACAGTTATACTGTGTATACATTCAAATGTAACAGTTATACTGTGTATATGTAACAGTTATACTGTGTATATTAATGTAACAGTTATACTGTGTATACATTCAAATGTAACAGTTATACTGTGTATATGTAACAGTTATACTGTGTATATTAATGTAACAGTTATACTGTGTATACATTCAAATGTAACAGTTATACTGTGTATATGTAACAGTTATACTGTGTATATTAATGTAACAGTTATACTGTGTATACATTCAAATGTAACAGTTATACTGTGTATATGTAACAGTTATACTGTGTATATTAATGTAACAGTTATACTGTGTATACATTCAAATGTAACAGTTATACTGTGTATATGTAACAGTTATACTGTGTATATTAATGTAACAGTTATACTGTGTATACATTCAAATGTAACAGTTATACTGTGTATATGTAACAGTTATACTGTGTATATTAATGTAACAGTTATACTGTGTATACATTCAAATGTAACAGTTATACTGTGTATATGTAACAGTTATACTGTGTATATTAATGTAACAGTTATACTGTGTATACATTCAAATGTAACAGTTATACTGTGTATATGTAACAGTTATACTGTGTATATTAATGTAACAGTTATACTGTGTATACATTCAAATGTAACAGTTATACTGTGTATATGTAACAGTTATACTGTGTATATTAATGTAACAGTTATACTGTGTATACATTCAAATGTAACAGTTATACTGTGTATATGTAACAGTTATACTGTGTATATTAATGTAACAGTTATACTGTGTATACATTCAAATGTAACAGTTATACTGTGTATATGTAACAGTTATACTGTGTATATTAATGTAACAGTTATACTGTGTATACATTCAAATGTAACAGTTATACTGTGTATATGTAACAGTTATACTGTGTATATTAATGTAACAGTTATACTGTGTATACATTCAAATGTAACAGTTATACTGTGTATATGTAACAGTTATACTGTGTATATTAATGTAACAGTTATACTGTGTATACATTCAAATGTAACAGTTATACTGTGTATATGTAACAGTTATACTGTGTATATTAATGTAACAGTTATACTGTGTATACATTCAAATGTAACAGTTATACTGTGTATATGTAACAGTTATACTGTGTATATTAATGTAACAGTTATACTGTGTATACATTCAAATGTAACAGTTATACTGTGTATATGTAACAGTTATACTGTGTATATTAATGTAACAGTTATACTGTGTATACATTCAAATGTAACAGTTATACTGTGTATATGTAACAGTTATACTGTGTATATTAATGTAACAGTTATACTGTGTATACATTCAAATGTAACAGTTATACTGTGTATATGTAACAGTTATACTGTGTATATTAATGTAACAGTTATACTGTGTATACATTCAAATGTAACAGTTATACTGTGTATATGTAACAGTTATACTGTGTATATTAATGTAACAGTTATACTGTGTATACATTCAAATGTAACAGTTATACTGTGTATATGTAACAGTTATACTGTGTATATTAATGTAACAGTTATACTGTGTATACATTCAAATGTAACAGTTATACTGTGTATATGTAACAGTTATACTGTGTATATTAATGTAACAGTTATACTGTGTATACATTCAAATGTAACAGTTATACTGTGTATATGTAACAGTTATACTGTGTATATTAATGTAACAGTTATACTGTGTATACATTCAAATGTAACAGTTATACTGTGTATATGTAACAGTTATACTGTGTATATTAATGTAACAGTTATACTGTGTATACATTCAAATGTAACAGTTATACTGTGTATATGTAACAGTTATACTGTGTATATTAATGTAACAGTTATACTGTGTATACATTCAAATGTAACAGTTATACTGTGTATATGTAACAGTTATACTGTGTATATTAATGTAACAGTTATACTGTGTATACATTCAAATGTAACAGTTATACTGTGTATATGTAACAGTTATACTGTGTATATTAATGTAACAGTTATACTGTGTATACATTCAAATGTAACAGTTATACTGTGTATATGTAACAGTTATACTGTGTATATTAATGTAACAGTTATACTGTGTATACATTCAAATGTAACAGTTATACTGTGTATATGTAACAGTTATACTGTGTATATTAATGTAACAGTTATACTGTGTATACATTCAAATGTAACAGTTATACTGTGTATATGTAACAGTTATACTGTGTATATTAATGTAACAGTTATACTGTGTATACATTCAAATGTAACAGTTATACTGTGTATATGTAACAGTTATACTGTGTATATTAATGTAACAGTTATACTGTGTATACATTCAAATGTAACAGTTATACTGTGTATATGTAACAGTTATACTGTGTATATTAATGTAACAGTTATACTGTGTATACATTCAAATGTAACAGTTATACTGTGTATATGTAACAGTTATACTGTGTATATTAATGTAACAGTTATACTGTGTATACATTCAAATGTAACAGTTATACTGTGTATATGTAACAGTTATACTGTGTATATTAATGTAACAGTTATACTGTGTATACATTCAAATGTAACAGTTATACTGTGTATATGTAACAGTTATACTGTGTATATTAATGTAACAGTTATACTGTGTATACATTCAAATGTAACAGTTATACTGTGTATATGTAACAGTTATACTGTGTATATTAATGTAACAGTTATACTGTGTATACATTCAAATGTAACAGTTATACTGTGTATATGTAACAGTTATACTGTGTATATTAATGTAACAGTTATACTGTGTATACATTCAAATGTAACAGTTATACTGTGTATATGTAACAGTTATACTGTGTATATTAATGTAACAGTTATACTGTGTATACATTCAAATGTAACAGTTATACTGTGTATATGTAACAGTTATACTGTGTATATTAATGTAACAGTTATACTGTGTATACATTCAAATGTAACAGTTATACTGTGTATATGTAACAGTTATACTGTGTATATTAATGTAACAGTTATACTGTGTATACATTCAAATGTAACAGTTATACTGTGTATATGTAACAGTTATACTGTGTATATTAATGTAACAGTTATACTGTGTATACATTCAAATGTAACAGTTATACTGTGTATATGTAACAGTTATACTGTGTATATTAATGTAACAGTTATACTGTGTATACATTCAAATGTAACAGTTATACTGTGTATATGTAACAGTTATACTGTGTATATTAATGTAACAGTTATACTGTGTATACATTCAAATGTAACAGTTATACTGTGTATATGTAACAGTTATACTGTGTATATTAATGTAACAGTTATACTGTGTATACATTCAAATGTAACAGTTATACTGTGTATATGTAACAGTTATACTGTGTATATTAATGTAACAGTTATACTGTGTATACATTCAAATGTAACAGTTATACTGTGTATATGTAACAGTTATACTGTGTATATTAATGTAACAGTTATACTGTGTATACATTCAAATGTAACAGTTATACTGTGTATATGTAACAGTTATACTGTGTATATTAATGTAACAGTTATACTGTGTATACATTCAAATGTAACAGTTATACTGTGTATATGTAACAGTTATACTGTGTATATTAATGTAACAGTTATACTGTGTATACATTCAAATGTAACAGTTATACTGTGTATATGTAACAGTTATACTGTGTATATTAATGTAACAGTTATACTGTGTATACATTCAAATGTAACAGTTATACTGTGTATATGTAACAGTTATACTGTGTATATTAATGTAACAGTTATACTGTGTATACATTCAAATGTAACAGTTATACTGTGTATATGTAACAGTTATACTGTGTATATTAATGTAACAGTTATACTGTGTATACATTCAAATGTAACAGTTATACTGTGTATATGTAACAGTTATACTGTGTATATTAATGTAACAGTTATACTGTGTATACATTCAAATGTAACAGTTATACTGTGTATATGTAACAGTTATACTGTGTATATTAATGTAACAGTTATACTGTGTATACATTCAAATGTAACAGTTATACTGTGTATATGTAACAGTTATACTGTGTATATTAATGTAACAGTTATACTGTGTATACATTCAAATGTAACAGTTATACTGTGTATATGTAACAGTTATACTGTGTATATTAATGTAACAGTTATACTGTGTATACATTCAAATGTAACAGTTATACTGTGTATATGTAACAGTTATACTGTGTATATTAATGTAACAGTTATACTGTGTATACATTCAAATGTAACAGTTATACTGTGTATATGTAACAGTTATACTGTGTATATTAATGTAACAGTTATACTGTGTATACATTCAAATGTAACAGTTATACTGTGTATATGTAACAGTTATACTGTGTATATTAATGTAACAGTTATACTGTGTATACATTCAAATGTAACAGTTATACTGTGTATATGTAACAGTTATACTGTGTATATTAATGTAACAGTTATACTGTGTATACATTCAAATGTAACAGTTATACTGTGTATATGTAACAGTTATACTGTGTATATTAATGTAACAGTTATACTGTGTATACATTCAAATGTAACAGTTATACTGTGTATATGTAACAGTTATACTGTGTATATTAATGTAACAGTTATACTGTGTATACATTCAAATGTAACAGTTATACTGTGTATATGTAACAGTTATACTGTGTATATTAATGTAACAGTTATACTGTGTATACATTCAAATGTAACAGTTATACTGTGTATATGTAACAGTTATACTGTGTATATTAATGTAACAGTTATACTGTGTATACATTCAAATGTAACAGTTATACTGTGTATATGTAACAGTTATACTGTGTATATTAATGTAACAGTTATACTGTGTATACATTCAAATGTAACAGTTATACTGTGTATATGTAACAGTTATACTGTGTATATTAATGTAACAGTTATACTGTGTATACATTCAAATGTAACAGTTATACTGTGTATATGTAACAGTTATACTGTGTATATTAATGTAACAGTTATACTGTGTATACATTCAAATGTAACAGTTATACTGTGTATATGTAACAGTTATACTGTGTATATTAATGTAACAGTTATACTGTGTATACATTCAAATGTAACAGTTATACTGTGTATATGTAACAGTTATACTGTGTATATTAATGTAACAGTTATACTGTGTATACATTCAAATGTAACAGTTATACTGTGTATATGTAACAGTTATACTGTGTATATTAATGTAACAGTTATACTGTGTATACATTCAAATGTAACAGTTATACTGTGTATATGTAACAGTTATACTGTGTATATTAATGTAACAGTTATACTGTGTATACATTCAAATGTAACAGTTATACTGTGTATATGTAACAGTTATACTGTGTATATTAATGTAACAGTTATACTGTGTATACATTCAAATGTAACAGTTATACTGTGTATATGTAACAGTTATACTGTGTATATTAATGTAACAGTTATACTGTGTATACATTCTAATGTAACAGTTATACTGTGTATATGTAACAGTTATACTGTGTATATTAATGTAACAGTTATACTGTGTATACATTCAAATGTAACAGTTATACTGTGTATATGTAACAGTTATACTGTGTATATTAATGTAACAGTTATACTGTGTATACATTCAAATGTAACAGTTATACTGTGTATATATGTAACAGTTATACTGTGTATATGTAACAGTTATACTGTGTATATTTTCTATTTAAGATTTGGCACTGAGTCTATTTGGATCTTTTACCAGTATAATGTTGCATATTTTAGTGTATCCAATCGGAGACGTATAATCATTTGAAGTTAGTTTCATGCTTTGTTAATAAAGAGGGCGCTTTTGAAGTGTGCTACAACGTAACAAGGTGGTGGTCACTAAATACAGATAGATCAGGAAAACTGTCAGTTTTCGTAAATGTATTTCTCATAGCATAAAATTCAGGCAATGCAAATAAAGGGAAAGTTTGAATCATCATCATCATCATCCTCATCATCATCATCATCATCATCATCATCATCATCATCATCATCATCATCATCATCGTCATCGTCATCATCATCGTCATCGTCATATTCATCGTCATCATCCTCATCATCCTCATCAGCATCATCATCATCATCATCATCATCATCATCATCATCATCATCATCATCGCCATCGTCATCGTCATCGTCATCATCATCATCATCATTATCATCATCATCATCATCATCATCGGCATCGACATCGGCATCGGCATCGGCGTCGGCGTCGTCGTCGTCGCCGCCGTCTGCGTCGTAATCATCATCATCATCATCATCATCTTCATCATCATCATTATCATCATCATCATCATCATCATCATCATCATAATCGTCATCGTCATCGTTAAGTGACCGTATGCTATATGTGAATCTATAAAAAGATTAAAAAAAACACCCACTTGATGTTTGTCCATTTTTATATTATATATAAAATTACGATATTTGTTTCTTTCGTTTCTGTTTAAATGTAAATTGTCAAACACAAACTATATTTCTTGATGATACACTGTACACAACAACTTTTTAAAACACATATATTATAAAGTATGATAGTATACTAAGTAATAGTCTAAGCCTTAGCCTGCGAATGAAAAGGGCTAATGACACCAAATCATGCATAAGTGTCATGAAAGTTGTCTATGCATCACTGTCGTTGTCGTAATAATCGATATCAATCTCATGATCACAAACAAGAGCATAATCATCGTTATCAACATCGCATTGTGAGGAACGATACCTACGATGCTCGCCGATCATGTGTCAAAACACGTGTTACTGTTGATGATCGATTCACATTGTATTATTAATTAGGTTTTGAATTTGTTATTTTCTATTTCGTCCTCATGTGTATATCCAATTATGTTAAACATTTACGAATTAAATTCAGTTACACGCGTGGTAGAAACGCGTCTAGATAGGAAAGCATTCTTATGGCAGTTAAAATATATAACAAAAAAAGTAAAGCTGTGATAATGTAAGTCGATGGGTTGTCTCTCTTACACTGTTAAATTCGTTCTCTGTATCAATATTGAATGTGAATGAGTTTGTGTCATTTGAAACATTTACCATGAAACATATAAACATATTAAGCAAAGCATAATGTATAAATACATGCATACAATATAGGTTATAGACAAACAATTTGCAGTTATATTTTTTAATAATCCTTCGAAGAATACAACTAACGAATGAGCATGTGTGAAAACGAATATATCCACTTTAGACCAGATGTAAAAGGATTTTTTATACACAGTTTACTAAGTTCAATTAATTTAAATTTGAATAAATTGAATACAACGTGCGCGACTCACGACCAATTCGATCCGTATAGATATGGTCTTAAAAGTGGTTTTATTTTACAGATACTGGCAGTTCGAGCAAAGCGGATATTCTTATCTGGATTACTCTTAGAATTGCAGACCAAGCACTATATGAATCCTCTAACCAATTGCTGCCTTCTATAAAAGTCATAAGATTGTCACTGTTAACATGCTCCGTAAGCTGGCTACGTAGCCTGTTCAGAAACCTGCTGACTTTCGATCATGAGGTAAAGTGTGAGCTTGTGAACACTTACATAACAGCAGCCGACGTATCAAATTCTTGTGTGGAGAGCGCAGTTAATTTTTTTACACTTACACGTGCATTTATGACTTTTTTAAATAATACATTAAGCATTACCTGGATGTTTGTGAATGACTATCCTGGTCTGTGTGAGGCTCTCCGTGGTCTGAAAATCAAGAGTCTGCGTCTGAATAATCTGTATGGTACCAAGATTAAGTTGTTGGTGACGTCACTATCAGCATTCACACAACTGGAAACGCTTATAATTGAGGTGCGTGAAAACATGTCTGTCGATCTGTCAAAGGCTTTGCATGGTCTTAATATAAAGAATCTTAGTCTTCATATTACGAATGGTAATTTTAATTACGGAGAGTATTTGTTGACGTCGATACAATCACTCAAACAGCTGGAAATGCTTTCTATTGACTTGCATGATATCAATCTAAATATGTGGAAGGCTATTTACAGTTTGAATATCAAGCGTGTGACTTTGCGTGGGAGGGGTCTGTTGAGCGGTCTGGTATTAAATAATGTACATAGGTTGGGTCAGGCTCACTTATCCAAACAAATGAAAACGATTTATATAGACGTGAATGCCCATGCCGATATCTTAGAGGTTTTGTATGGGCTAGATATAAAGAGTATCGGTCTGTGTGACCGTGGAGAACGGTTGAAAGTGAATACGTTTCCTGAGTTAATTAAGTCGCTTACGTTGTTTAAGACGCTTAAGTCGCTCAAACAGCTTGAAAAGCTTTGCGTTATCGTAAAAAATGACAGTATTGGTATGTGGGTGTCTCTCCGTGGTCTGAATATCAAGAGTCTGAGTCTGTGTGGTTGGTGTGGAGATTTGAACGTGAAATATGTATCGTTTTTGTCGCAGTCATTAGCATCGTTCACATACCTAGAAACGCTTAGTATTAAAGTGTCTGAACACAATCCCGGTCTGTGGAAGGCTCTAAGTGGTCTGAATATCAAGTGCCTTAGTCTGGATGGTTGGAAAAGTGGGTTTGAAGTAAAACATGTAGATTCAATGTCGCAGTCCCTTTCTTCGCTCACAAAGCTGGAAACACTTAATATTATAGTGAAAGTCGATAGTCCAGGTCTCTGGAAGGCTCTCCAGGGTCTCAAAATCACAAGTCTCAGCCTGGGGGGTTCAACGAGCGGTTTGGAAGTGACACATGTAAAGTCAATGTCGCAGTCGCTGTCATCGCTCACACAGCTAGCAAATATTAGTTTTTGCATGTCTAAAAACAGTCGCGGTCTTTGGAACGCTTATAGTGGTCTTAACATCAAGATGCTGAGTTGGTGGGGAGTGAAAGATGGATCTCCATCACCATCATCGCTTACAAAACTGGAAACACTTTGTATTTACGTGTCTATTTACGAAAACAGTATTGGTCTGTGGGAGGTTCTCCGTGGTCTGAATATCAAGAGTCTGAGTTTGAGAAGTGACGGCAATAAAGGCTTGTTCGTTAAGAATGTATCGATGTTGTCACAGTCAATATCATCGCTCACACACTTGGAGTCACTTACAGTACATCTGCGTAAATATATCAACATACAGCTACCTCTATCACTGAAGTATTTAAATTTATACTGTGATGCATTGCTTCCATCCGAATTTCGCGAACTGGTTTACAAACTGTCAGCAAGTACTAACGCGCTTGAGGGTCACCTGGCATTCAATTGTGCTTCTTACGATGATATCTATTTTGAACGAATCCCACCAGAAGACTACATCAAAATTAATCAAGAACTAGATACATCGAAACACGTTGCGGTCAAACGATTTCGAATATATGACCGGACGACTAGTTTCATTGAGTGGTTGGACTTTGCCGACGATGTCTGGTCTTTACGTGAGGACAGAGGTGTTGACGATGATGATCATGGTGATGAAATAGTTGATGATGATGCATTTACCACGTACGTTCAAAGTATATCTCAAGAAATCATCAATAGAATTTCAATGCGAATTCAGATAATTTCAGCCATTGTCTCATGAAATAAGGCATAAAGCGGTGATAATAATATAAATATCTGAATTGTCAAAGTCTTTAACTAGATACTTTGTTAATAAACGGAATACTTGTAACATGATAAGAAATGGAAACTGGTGAAATCGTTACATCAAACATCAAAACAAACAATGATTTATTAAACAATATTCTAATAAAGTTAAGAAATAATTGTACCATTGTGTATTATCGATGACGGTAAGCACTCAGTTTGTCAATCATAACAATGTATATGAATTAAGTTCGATGAATTGAAGGTTTTGTACCAAAAAACAAAATGGTTAATAATTATGTTCATAGCACATTGTGTGAAATGTATGTGGACGGTAACCGTTATTTATCGTTATACATGTGTAAAATATAGATGTCAGAAGTTTTTTTTATACCATCCTTACATCCTGACAATACAGATACAATATGTTGGGCAACAGGAGTTACAATACCCCTGCTTATCTGTGGTTTTTGCATTGCTTGGATCATCGATGATTTATTGTTATGACAAGGCAAACTAACTTGCATAATCATAATCCTTCTGTTAAAGTTTAGAAAAGAAAACGTAATTATGTTTCAGGATACAATATATGTTTGATGTATCTTTATTTAATTGATATATTTTATTTATTTGTAATGTAATGTGATTTTCATGTTGGTGCATCACTTAAATTTGTTCAACTACGGAAGAATTATCAGGAAATTTCCTACTTGCAAACGTACGCTTTCAAATGTGTATACATTGTATATTATTTTTAAGACGAAAATAAAACATCTAGCCTTTATGTCAGGAAATTGTTATGCGAATATTCAGAAATTTGAGACATATGCATGAATACAGTATTTATATTGGACTAACAACGATTACTTGAATAATATTTGATGAATATTCATGACATATTTTATGCAAAAAATATTTATATTTATGAATATAAATATGCATGTGCCGTATAACTGACATACAATGAAATGTATGGTCAATGTATTAAACGTCGGAGGCTTATATTTACAACATAACCAATGTTGGTCTATATTGCGCCAAACATTCACATGAAATATTGATCATAACTACGGCAATTGACGTCAATTTATTTATATGTGTTTCTGCACAATTAACATGTACGCATACACAAACTACGTCCATTGTCAATCATGTTTACGTTTCGCTTAAGTTTTATATTAAATTGTTTTAGTAGTGACATGTATTTAGTTTAACTTCCGAGAATTGCCTGACCATACATATTGTAAAAAAACACATTTGCGATCAGTATTAGCCAAGAGCAATCATACCTTTGTCGTGTTATAATTTAACATATACTATTATATGTTAATTAAGTATTTGTAGAGAGTGATTGCAATTTGTATATCATGTTTGACAATACAGTATAATGACATTGTTGCCAAAGGGAATGCAACTTGATGAGTTGAAACAGTTAACAGGAGATCCAACCTGTACTGTTTATATAGTTTCAGTTAATTTGCAGCGAGCCAATTAAGTCTATAATATATGTTACTATGTTCAATATTGTATGCATGACTAGTATGCCCATATGTAGTTTTACATGCATTGATTATAAGTGCTGTCTTTTATGCTGATGATTTGAACAATGATTATAAAATAAATCCAATGAGAGCAACAGTGTGTTTGTTGATTGGGTTCATGCTTATTGCGATATATATGAGTAGGGGACGGATGATGACGAGTACAAGAAATTATATTACCAATAATTATATTGATGATGATGATGATTTAAATGACGACGATAATAATGCTGCTGATGATAATGTTGATACTGCTGCTTCTGAAGACGAATAAAATGGTGATGATCATCATACGCATGGCGACAACGACGACTATGATGATGGAAATAATGATGATGATGATGATGATGATAAAGGTGGTGCTGGTGGTGGTGGTGGTGGTTGCGGCGGCGAAGACGTCGACGACGACAATGACGATGGCGATGATAATGATGATGATGATGATGATGATGATGATGATGATGATGATGATGATGATGATGATGATGATGATGATGATGATGATGATGAGTTGGAGTAAAATGGGAATAACATGTAACAAGGGAGTGAATCAAGTAAACAAAGCAAATACTCAAAATGCGATTGTAAAAACAAAAAGAATAATGCTTATATACAGTAATTTATTGTTTGCACTTAAATACTTAATACCCTCAGATGCTCATGACAGGTGTTATACATGATAATCAACTTTATTAGCATGTTATTGGTCGTTCGACTGTTTCCTTAATTCATCAATACTATATAATGTCAACGGTCATGAGTCATGACCAAACGATTTGCTACATGATGTCTAAAGAATATGAGGTAACACATATATGCACTCAACGCATAAACAGCAGCATGTTTACAATTCAAGGATATCATTTTGAAGAAAAAAACAACAACAACAAATATATCAATATTGTTCTCGAATTAATTTACAAATCATCACCAACAATTAAAATACTTAAATTATATCTTTAATTAAATGTGTAAAATAATTACAAATCATCACTTACTTTTTAATGAAGTGTATGAGAGTGTTTCATGTTGGACAAAACAAAATATATTCAATACTAAAATATGGGAATGGAAAATCTCATAAGAAAGCATATATAAAGCATTTCTTGGCTTCCTTTGACACATTCTCAAACATGTTCAGGAATCAACTTTGGTCAAACATACTGAATTATATTGATGTATAAAAACCAAAGCAGAAGAAGAAAAAGGGAACACGTTTAACTCAAAACTCCACTAATGTCGAAATATAGAGGGGCGCAAGTTTACATCGTGGCATATTTTTGACAAGTTTCGGTCCTCTTGGAGCTATACTTTTCAAATAACGCACTAAACGATCTAATTGTCATGATCATGTTAAAGGGCCAAAAACTCCAAAATATAGAGGTGTGAACGTAAACATGCTTACTTATATCTTTCTTACGGACGGAATAGAGCAATTATGTATTCCTACCTCTGAATAGTATAACCACTGAGGGTCCAGCAACATTGTCTTGGGCAGCCAGCCTGTCAATGTTATGTCATTAAGCTCGACAATCGGTGGTACTGTTTCGATCGCATTAAATCGTCTGCGCAGAGAAGCATATATCCTAACATATTACTGTTAACCTATAAGTTAGGAAACTATTGAGAGAATGGTGTAACTCACATTGGAACTGAGTTATGTAAAATGGGCTGATACTTCAGCCGTCTACATTAAGCATGTGAGGTTCTTTGCAGAACATACTGACCGATCCGTATACTATTGACTGCATATATCGTATTGTACAAACCTAAACTGGTCATAGCGGTTAAGATGGAAAAAATGCGTTGATAATGATATTAATATCAAAAGATTTACATATTCATCTTAACGTTCTATCTCTATTACAACGTACAATAATGCTATAAGCTTCCAACAGATGCCAATGTTAAGTATGATTAAATGTTCACATGTACCTTATACACACGTTAACCTACCCGGCGGATAAAGTACGCGTGATATAAAATACGTACACATGGCAATACACAGAACCCTACTTGTCAACTGATTGCTCCTTGATGCTACCGTGCTAAATACCAATATCGTGTCAAGAGGAGTCTTTAGGAAAACGAATTTTGAAATATCATCTGAACTGTCAGTTTCCGCTGAAAGTTTTTGCTGATATTGATTTGTGGTGTTCAGAGTATAGACATGTGATCCAAAGTTGGCACGCCCTTAGTTTTGACATGCACACTCCCATCCCATGAACTGATAAGGTACAGTTGTTTCTATGATGTAAACAAGATTGTAAAATGATCTGAAATCATCTCCAAAATTAGGACTAATATATTCCGGTAAATCTGTAGGCGCCATTTTAACCCTTAGATGTGAGTTTACCATATTTTGGTATGGTAAACTCACATCGGCGACTTAACATCAGCATCGCCATATTGTTTTCCTCTACCCTCAACGATTTATAACATCATTTAAATATGTTCCAATCAGAAACATTTAAATCGTCTCTATCCTTCTAGAGTGTGTTATTTACTTTAAAAAAAAACAGTGGTATCAGTGGCTGGCGACATTATTGTTCTTTACAACTCTGAATGAGTGGGGTCTTATCACCTTGCGCAGCATAACGATGGATGCCTTTAAAACAAATGGATCGTTGCAGATTTTGTGGAATATCACCAAGAATGATTTTTCTATTTACTGTGGAAACTAATGTACGATTACAGTGTAACAATTTGTAATTGTTCGAAGTAGTTCGATACTTACCGTACTTCATGTTTGACTCGCAATATATTAAAACATTTTAAAAATTGATAAACATCTACACGAAAAGTTGGTTGAAGTATGCGGTTACAATCGTTATTTTTTAAAGATGCATAAACAATTAAATATGCATTAATATACGCCGTAAGTGTCTACAATATATATTGTCTTTTTGTTGACATTTCGGGTGCATGATTGTTTGTTAGCTCATAGATGAGAACGTTACCTTGCGCTATCTGTATTATCAATAACGAAGTTATGTACGTGGACAAAGAACGTACACTAATATGTATACACAATAATACAACAGCATAATAAATACAAGCTCCATCGCATTTGATATTAACCATTCGATTTGTTTTTAATGTATACATGTATAACTGTATAGTTTGTTCCTCTACAGTAAAATACCGACATGAAGGCGTGACCTGATTGTGCAAAGCACGTAACGCCCGACAAAAGATCCTCTTTTAGCATTGTTTTTCGTGCCACGTATATAGATCAATTGAAATAGTTATTTTATTATATGCATGACCATAACAATCTGCGAGGTACATGTCATGAGGACAATTGACAAAATAAGGACGTTCTTTAACTTTGCTTGTGTCCAGGTAAGCGCTGTCCCCATAGTCCACATAGAAGACATCCAGGTCAGAGCCTTGGACGTCCATCACACGAGTCCGATGCCAGGTGTTGTCATTCTCAAATGGGGCAGCAACCAGGTCCCCTTTCTTCACACTGAGCATTGTGAGGTCCTGAAAAAAGATATAGATCCTCATACTACAATATTCTGCAATGATTTCAAAATCCTGAATTACATAATTCAGCAATGAAATAATGATCCCGATACGACAATATTAAGCAATGAAATAGAGATCCCAATACTACAATATTAAGCAATGAAATAAAGATCCCCATACGACAATATTAAGCAATGAAATAAAGATCCCAATACTACAATATTAAGCAATGAAATAAAGATCCCCATACGACAATATTCTGCAATTAAATAAAGATCCCAATACTACAATATTAAGGAATGAAATAAAGATCCCCATACGACAATATTCTGCAATTAAATAAAGATCCCAATACTACAATATTAAGGAATGAAATAAAGATCCCCATACGACAATATTCTGCAATTAAATAAAGATCCCAATACTACAATATTAAGGAATGAAATAAAGATCCCCATACGACAATATTCTGCAATTAAATAAAGATCCCAATACTACAATATTAAGGAATGAAATAAAGATCCCCATACGACAATATTCTGCAATTAAATAAAGATCCCAATACTACAATATTAAGGAATGAAATAAAGATCCCCATACGACAATATTCTGCAATTAAATAAAGATCCCAATACTACAATATTAAGGAATGAAATAAAGATCCCCATACGACAATATTCTGCAATTAAATAAAGATCCCAATACTACAATATTAAGGAATGAAATAAAGATCCCCATACGACAATATTCTGCAATTAAATAAAGATCCCAATACTACAATATTAAGGAATGAAATAAAGATCCCCATACGACAATATTCTGCAATTAAATAAAGATCCCAATACTACAATATTAAGGAATGAAATAAAGATCCCCATACGACAATATTCTGCAATTAAATAAAGATCCCAATACTACAATATTAAGGAATGAAATAAAGATCCCCATACGACAATATTCTGCAATTAAATAAAGATCCCAATACTACAATATTAAGGAATGAAATAAAGATCCCCATACGACAATATTCTGCAATTAAATAAAGATCCCAATACTACAATATTAAGGAATGAAATAAAGATCCCCATACGACAATATTCTGCAATTAAATAAAGATCCCAATACTACAATATTAAGGAATGAAATAAAGATCCCCATACGACAATATTCTGCAATTAAATAAAGATCCCAATACTACAATATTAAGGAATGAAATAAAGATCCCCATACGACAATATTCTGCAATTAAATAAAGATCCCAATACTACAATATTAAGGAATGAAATAAAGATCCCCATACGACAATATTCTGCAATTAAATAAAGATCCCAATACTACAATATTAAGGAATGAAATAAAGATCCCCATACGACAATATTCTGCAATTAAATAAAGATCCCAATACTACAATATTAAGGAATGAAATAAAGATCCCCATACGACAATATTCTGCAATTAAATAAAGATCCCAATACTACAATATTAAGGAATGAAATAAAGATCCCCATACGACAATATTCTGCAATTAAATAAAGATCCCAATACTACAATATTAAGGAATGAAATAAAGATCCCCATACGACAATATTCTGCAATTAAATAAAGATCCCAATACTACAATATTAAGGAATGAAATAAAGATCCCCATACGACAATATTCTGCAATTAAATAAAGATCCCAATACTACAATATTAAGGAATGAAATAAAGATCCCCATACGACAATATTCTGCAATTAAATAAAGATCCCAATACTACAATATTAAGGAATGAAATAAAGATCCCCATACGACAATATTCTGCAATTAAATAAAGATCCCAATACTACAATATTAAGGAATGAAATAAAGATCCCCATACGACAATATTCTGCAATTAAATAAAGATCCCAATACTACAATATTAAGGAATGAAATAAAGATCCCCATACGACAATATTCTGCAATTAAATAAAGATCCCAATACTACAATATTAAGGAATGAAATAAAGATCCCCATACGACAATATTCTGCAATTAAATAAAGATCCCAATACTACAATATTAAGGAATGAAATAAAGATCCCCATACGACAATATTCTGCAATTAAATAAAGATCCCAATACTACAATATTAAGGAATGAAATAAAGATCCCCATACGACAATATTCTGCAATTAAATAAAGATCCCAATACTACAATATTAAGGAATGAAATAAAGATCCCCATACGACAATATTCTGCAATTAAATAAAGATCCCAATACTACAATATTAAGGAATGAAATAAAGATCCCCATACGACAATATTCTGCAATTAAATAAAGATCCCAATACTACAATATTAAGGAATGAAATAAAGATCCCCATACGACAATATTCTGCAATTAAATAAAGATCCCAATACTACAATATTAAGGAATGAAATAAAGATCCCCATACGACAATATTCTGCAATTAAATAAAGATCCCAATACTACAATATTAAGGAATGAAATAAAGATCCCCATACGACAATATTCTGCAATTAAATAAAGATCCCAATACTACAATATTAAGGAATGAAATAAAGATCCCCATACGACAATATTCTGCAATTAAATAAAGATCCCAATACTACAATATTAAGGAATGAAATAAAGATCCCCATACGACAATATTCTGCAATTAAATAAAGATCCCAATACTACAATATTAAGGAATGAAATAAAGATCCCCATACGACAATATTCTGCAATTAAATAAAGATCCCAATACTACAATATTAAGGAATGAAATAAAGATCCCCATACGACAATATTCTGCAATTAAATAAAGATCCCAATACTACAATATTAAGGAATGAAATAAAGATCCCCATACGACAATATTCTGCAATTAAATAAAGATCCCAATACTACAATATTAAGGAATGAAATAAAGATCCCCATACGACAATATTCTGCAATTAAATAAAGATCCCAATACTACAATATTAAGGAATGAAATAAAGATCCCCATACGACAATATTCTGCAATTAAATAAAGATCCCAATACTACAATATTAAGGAATGAAATAAAGATCCCCATACGACAATATTCTGCAATTAAATAAAGATCCCAATACTACAATATTAAGGAATGAAATAAAGATCCCCATACGACAATATTCTGCAATTAAATAAAGATCCCAATACTACAATATTAAGGAATGAAATAAAGATCCCCATACGACAATATTCTGCAATTAAATAAAGATCCCAATACTACAATATTAAGGAATGAAATAAAGATCCCCATACGACAATATTCTGCAATTAAATAAAGATCCCAATACTACAATATTAAGGAATGAAATAAAGATCCCCATACGACAATATTCTGCAATTAAATAAAGATCCCAATACTACAATATTAAGGAATGAAATAAAGATCCCCATACGACAATATTCTGCAATTAAATAAAGATCCCAATACTACAATATTAAGGAATGAAATAAAGATCCCCATACGACAATATTCTGCAATTAAATAAAGATCCCAATACTACAATATTAAGGAATGAAATAAAGATCCCCATACGACAATATTCTGCAATTAAATAAAGATCCCAATACTACAATATTAAGGAATGAAATAAAGATCCCCATACGACAATATTCTGCAATTAAATAAAGATCCCAATACTACAATATTAAGGAATGAAATAAAGATCCCCATACGACAATATTCTGCAATTAAATAAAGATCCCAATACTACAATATTAAGGAATGAAATAAAGATCCCCATACGACAATATTCTGCAATTAAATAAAGATCCCAATACTACAATATTAAGGAATGAAATAAAGATCCCCATACGACAATATTCTGCAATTAAATAAAGATCCCAATACTACAATATTAAGGAATGAAATAAAGATCCCCATACGACAATATTCTGCAATTAAATAAAGATCCCAATACTACAATATTAAGGAATGAAATAAAGATCCCCATACGACAATATTCTGCAATTAAATAAAGATCCCAATACTACAATATTAAGGAATGAAATAAAGATCCCCATACGACAATATTCTGCAATTAAATAAAGATCCCAATACTACAATATTAAGGAATGAAATAAAGATCCCCATACGACAATATTCTGCAATTAAATAAAGATCCCAATACTACAATATTAAGGAATGAAATAAAGATCCCCATACGACAATATTCTGCAATTAAATAAAGATCCCAATACTACAATATTAAGGAATGAAATAAAGATCCCCATACGACAATATTCTGCAATTAAATAAAGATCCCAATACTACAATATTAAGGAATGAAATAAAGATCCCCATACGACAATATTCTGCAATTAAATAAAGATCCCAATACTACAATATTAAGGAATGAAATAAAGATCCCCATACGACAATATTCTGCAATTAAATAAAGATCCCAATACTACAATATTAAGGAATGAAATAAAGATCCCCATACGACAATATTCTGCAATTAAATAAAGATCCCAATACTACAATATTAAGGAATGAAATAAAGATCCCCATACGACAATATTCTGCAATTAAATAAAGATCCCAATACTACAATATTAAGGAATGAAATAAAGATCCCCATACGACAATATTCTGCAATTAAATAAAGATCCCAATACTACAATATTAAGGAATGAAATAAAGATCCCCATACGACAATATTCTGCAATTAAATAAAGATCCCAATACTACAATATTAAGGAATGAAATAAAGATCCCCATACGACAATATTCTGCAATTAAATAAAGATCCCAATACTACAATATTAAGGAATGAAATAAAGATCCCCATACGACAATATTCTGCAATTAAATAAAGATCCCAATACTACAATATTAAGGAATGAAATAAAGATCCCCATACGACAATATTCTGCAATTAAATAAAGATCCCAATACTACAATATTAAGGAATGAAATAAAGATCCCCATACGACAATATTCTGCAATTAAATAAAGATCCCAATACTACAATATTAAGGAATGAAATANAAAAAAAAAAAGAAAGATAACCACCCCCCCCCCAAGAATCCCCCCCATATTTTTATTCGTTGTTTTTCATTTTTGAAATATAATGTAATAAATGACCACACACCCACAATTTTGCTAAAATTGCAATAACTTCTTAATTTATGATCAGATTCGATTCATACTTTGACGAATAGATGAGCGGTCTGCACCCGCTAGGCGGTGCTCTTGTTGTAAATACACTTCAACAAGAACGTTTCTAGTCACTGTTTTCATTAAACTGTCTTAACTATTTATTTTACTCTTCCTGTTGTTGATCTATATAACATAGTATTTAAATATACATGAAGTGAACCTTCAAGTCACCAGCAGAAGAGAAATCTTATTATACAGTACAGTTCTTTATTAATGGCATGGAAACAATTGCCAAACATCATGCACAAAACAAATGTTGTAGACAAGACACATGTACACACTTAAACAAACAAAACTTTGGTCACCGCCTTGGAAGTTGAAATTAATGCTTTAATAACATTTTATTTAAATGATATTGTTTTATCAATTTAACATTTTCTACTTGTTATTTTTTTTGTTAATTCAATGGTTTGTAAAATTATGTTAAATATCATATTGACTATAAACTTATAATTTTAATCAATGTATATTTCCTATTTACAGTAGTGATTGTGTGTAAAGTGTGATTGAGTCTCACTGTATATTTAATTACGGTTAGATATGTAACAGAGCATTATGAATTGTGTCATTCAACTGCTCTCTGGAAAAACCGGGCTTAATGCATGTGCGTAAAGAATAGTCCAAGATTAGGCCAAGTAGGCCGCACAAGCTAATCTGGGACAAACCTTTCCATTTTCCATGAAGTGCATCCATCGTAAACAATTCTGCAATGTATGGTGTGTGTTGTCAACTTCAGCTCATTACCACTCTGGGGGCAACATTGTTCATCCAAACTTGATGAAATTTTGTAAAAATGTTTATCTAGACAATATCTAGGCCGAGTTGAAATCGGTGTTCGAAAAACCTTGTTTCCACTCTAGAGGCAACATTTACGACTCAATCTTGATGAAACATAGTCAGTATGTTCATCTTGAGAATATCTAGACTGATTTTGAATCTTGGTCATATGTGTAATAAACTATGTACCAAGTCAAATCCTTGTTACCACTTAAGAGGCCATATTTGTGACTCAATCTTTATGATACCAGTACTTGGTCAGAATGTATATCTATACAATATTAGTTTCAATAAAAAATCTGGGTCACTTGTGACTAGGAACTAGGTCACCAGATTTTATCTTTAAAAAAAAACAAAACGTTTGTGCAACATTTATGACTTGAGCTTGATGAAACTTGGTCAGAATGTTTATCTTGGCAATAAACCAAAAACTAGTCACCAGGTCTAATCTGAGAAAATATGAAGGCAATGTTTTAGTCAGGAACAAGTGTGGTCAAAAACTGGATCCCTGGTCAAGTCTTCAACAATGGGTGTCTGTGACCTGGTCAAGTCTTCAACAATGGGTGTCTGTGAACTCAGATGAGCTCTCAAGAGCCAGCATGGCTCTTGAATGGAATTTTTTGTTTAAAGGAACCCTCTTCTAAATGAAAATCAATTTAGACGGAAAGTGTTGTCCCTTATTAGCATAAGTGTGGACTGCACTGTCTTATCTGTGACAATATTTTACGCACATGCATTATGCCTAGTTTTCCCAGAGACTGGCTCAATTGGTATTTGTAATGTTTAGTCTTATCCCTTTGAGCGCTGGAACCGGATTTTGAAGGCCTTTGCAAACAGTTTGGATCCAGATGAGACGCCACAGAACGTGGCGTCTCATCAGGATCCAAACTGTTTGCTATTCTGATAGTATTCTTTGAAAAAAAATTGAAGAAATGCTAATTTTAGAAATTTAGCAGACAACATTTTAGCAGACGACAAATTTCCCAGCATGCAAAGGGTTATACTACGTCTGAACTGTAACGTAACCTCTACAACATAATAAAGATATTGTAATTATTATATTTGAGAGCATTAAATGGAAATAAACCACAATTAATGTAATTTCATGGAAATCTGTGTTGTGTGGATAGAAAGAGCAGTGATTTAAAATACAGACTGTTTGTTTATTGAAATTCTTTCCATTACATTTAATGGCATTTTTAACATAACATGAAAATTGGTCTTGTCAATTTTAACAATGTTCAGTGGGTGGCACATTATTATTTGGAGCAGCAAGCATTTAAGAGCAGTCCATTTTGTTTAATTGGTTTGCTACAGAGAGTTGCGCATGATGTAATTGGAAACATGTTTTTCCCTTTGAGAAATACAATGCATACCCGGAAGTAATGAAACAGTGACAATAGTGTTGAACATGCAACCATTGTTTTGAGAAATTGCTGCTCATGCCTGTATGCTTATTAGATTTGTGAAGATACAGTTGAGTCAAAATGTGATAAGCCAGGGCACATATTTTTGTTTAACCCTTTGAGCGCTGGAACCGAATTTTGAAGGCCTTTGCAAACAGTTTGGATCCAGATGAGACGCCACAATACGTGGCGTCTCATCAGGATCCAAACTGTTTGCTATTCTGATAGTATTCTATGAAAAAAAATCAAAGAAAATGCTCATATTAGAAATTCAGCAGACGACATTTTAGCAGACGACAAATTACCCAGCATGCAAAGGGTTGAGCTCGTCTGTCAAATGGTACCTCTTTATACGCATTATCAATCTAAAATCTTGTTACATGATCAATAAAACAACAATTAAGTATTAAAGTTCTGAATTTATAAGTTTGTGTTCATCCACCATTAAGTTTGTAATCATAAATTTAATTACATGTTCTTATTAAATTTTCCAATACTGCCATGACCAATTTGTGTCATCATTTCTATGTCTTAATTTTACAAGATATTTTTTTGCTCGCTATGTATCTTGATTGTTTGGAGTATTTCACAATTGTATTCATTACATTATCCTCTGCAGAGGGTTTGTTTAATATTATTAAGGGCAGTAAAATGAATTGCCTTCCATATTTAAGGTTGAGGCAAGTTTCTCATAGTAAAATAAAACGTATTATGTTGCAACCTGTAAAACAAGTTTATGTTGGCAGAGCCTTTAAAGACCATTTCACTGCCACTTGTTCATGTATAAGCCTCCTTACTTTTGATATTCAGTCTTCACTTTGTATCTAAATAGTTTATTTTGTGCATGTTGGGACCAAATTTTGTTTAGATTTTTTGTGTGTAAATATTTATTCAAGCTTAGTTGGTTCTCACCATGAAAGTGGGAATCCAGTTTATTTTTTTGTTGGTTTAAAAAAAAAATGCTTTTTTCCTGTGGGAATATGCTCTAAATCTTCCATGTTGGAATAACCGGTTCTAAAATGAAACTTTCATTATAGAAATTGAACAGTATTTTAATTGCCATCAACAGATGGCTTTACTTGTATCTCTACCATCTGTATGTATGTCAGACACTTTTCACCCATAAATCTGTTTATTTTTAGCTCACCTGAGCATCAAGTGCTCATAGAATGCAATTGTGATCACATAATGGCCAGCATGTGTCTTCAGTTTTAAGATTGTTACTTTAGAGGCCACTTTTTAATTCAATTTTATTGAAACATGGTCTTTGTCTTGACAATATATATGCCAAATTTGAATCTGGGTCACATGCGTCCGAAAACAAGGTCACCGGGACAAATAATAAAAAGACCTTGTTGCCACATTTATGACTCAATCTTGATAAAACTTGGTCAGAACGTTTATCTTGACAATATTTAGGCCAAGTTTATATCTAGGTCATGTGTGTTCAAAAATAAGGTCACCAGATCAAATCTTAAAAACTGTTTACCACTCTAGACCATGTTTATGACTCAATCTTGATGAAACCATGTTACAATGTTTATTTTGTTATGTATCAAAGGCCACAATTTAATATGTGTGAAGTAGGGTGAAAAACTTTGTCACCAGGTCAAGTCTTCGACAATTGGTGTACCTTGAACTCATGTGAGCGCTTCAGGGCCAGAATTGCCCTCTTGTTTCCTTGAATTACAGGAGACTGAAGCTTCATATTTGAGAAAACCCTTGCTTAATCTTTGATATTCTTAAATCCTTAGCACTGACATGCATGTTTACATTTGGGAATTAGGACACAGAAAACACCTGTGAACATCAATCACAAGCTGCAGAGTTCTGTGCTATGATAGATCCCATACTGCACCAGATGCACTTGTTCACCAGTTCAGAAATCCTACTTCTTCAATTATTTAATTAAACTAAATTTACTTTTTAAATGTTTTTTAAATGATGAAAAAGGTTCCCCATCTGTGTAATCTGATGGTTGAACTGTTGTAGTTTAATGTAAATTAAAATATTGAAGTCATTGAGGTCATACTTCTTAGCTACTTGAATTAAGTTATTTTGTATAAAGTTATTCAATTTAAACTAATGCCTTGAAGTATCCAAGTTATTCAATTTAAACTAATGCTTATTCAAAATGAGGTATTCATGTTTCATCATGTATGACTGCTGAAAATGCCAGCACCCTGTTACCCTGGTTTCGTGCATATTCCAATGAAAACTATAAATATTATTTCAATAGTCGTTTTTCTTAATTATAATAATGCACTTGCTGGTCTAAAAAAATGCCAGCAAGCATTACTTACATCCTTGTGCTGAGCAGTGGATACATGATTGAAACAAATCTTCTGATTGTGACATAAGCGATGGTTTTCAGCAATTTCCATACTTGAGCTGCATCATGCAAAAATAGGTCTAATGCCGAATGCAGCTAGCATAGCTCCAGGCCAGCATGTAAAACTGTGGTCTTATTAGCGAACAGGGTAGCTCCCTGCCAACTGTGCGAATGCGCAGGCTGGTCTGGATCTTTGTTGGCTGCATATGTGTTAAGACCTATTTTCACCTGACACAGCTCAATTAATATCTTGTTTTATTGCAATTAGTCTCAGCACACACCGAACCCATCTCTCCTACTGTGATTAAGGATTGTTTGTCAGCTAATTCCGACAGATCTCAATTCTTATCATGCGATTTCATGTGAAAATGCGTATTTCCCTAGTATCTTTGCACATGAAATGGGACAATAAGTTTTAGTTTGATTGAGCAAAAACCAGGTACATGAAATCACTTTGTATTGTCAATATTCCAAACTGAACTTCTGGATGGCAAGTTAACATGCAATATTGTTTTAAATTCCTATCATCAACCAAGGCATAATATTGTTATAGTCTGTCATTAATGTATGGTATTTCAAACTCTGTTAATGCCTACTCAAATTATTTCAACAAGACAGTATTAATTTGATAAATTAATTGCTTTTTTCTGGAATGTTCTTTTATTGTGCTGTCTTTTGATTACTACATTAGATTACATTAGAACATAACAACACTAAGGGGAGAAAACATCTAGCATCCAATTTGGTGATGGTATATTGGTAACTAGCTCTTGAAGTTTGCAATAATTAGTTACCAGTATAATTTTAATTTCAGAAAGTTACTTGTTTAAAATACTAGAAAGTATTGTTTTTATTCCTGATATATATATACAACTTATAATACAAGTTTTCTGTCTTGTTACAGAATGAAACTGTGTGATAGAAATGTATATGGATATAAAATTGTACAAGTAATTTTTAAATTCAATTTTCAATGAAAAGAAATCCATTCACTTATGATAACTGTTTGTTAGTGTATCCGATTTAAAACATTCAATAGTATACAAACCACCCTTATCATTATATCTACCAATCTTGTTTGACCCCCTTTCAAATTGTAATTGCAAGTACAGGTCATCCAAGCTAAAACATATATTTCAAATAAATTTGAAAACTTCAAAAATCCCTGAAACCACAAGGGTAATGGGTTTAATATTTGATGTGTAACATTGTCTAGTGGTCCTCTATACAGTTTGCCCTAATCATGCCCCTTTGGTCAAAACTGGCCATGCATCTGAGGTCAAACCTGGTCACGTCCCAGGGGTCACATAATTTACATAGACTTACTTAGTAAACAATTTTTACAATCTTCTATAAACAGCAAGGGTCAGGAGTTTCAATTTTGGTGTGTTACATTGTATGGTGGTCCTCTACCCAGTTTGTTCAGATCATGACCCTGAGGTCAAAACTGGCCATTCTTAAGGGTCACAAGAATTATATAGACCTATATAATAGATAACTTTAAAAAACTTCTCTGAAATCACTTGGTTAAAGGGTTGGATATTTATTATTGAACATCGTATGGTGGTCGTAAACCAGCCATTTTTGTCGGGTCTCTTTCCTGTAATTCAAAGTTGAACTTGATTCCATATAGAACTGTATTTTGTTGGGCTGTTAAGACGGTATGCATTTTATTGGTAGCTGAAACAATAGATTCATCTGTCACAGTTCACTAGATTATCCAATATGTTGTCTTGTTTGGAATTGCACCTATTTGAAGATGTTTTATTATATCTGATATATTAAATGTATTTATGAGAATATATTATTTGTTCTATTGTGATTTTGAGAATAAAAATATTGTTTTGAGCAAGTATTTTGTCATTAATGTCCTCTACTGTTTTATTTCTGTTCACACTGAGGTGGCAGCTGTAGGCAAGTCCAGCAATGTGAATCAACTTGGGTTTTATGAATTTATTTTGGTGAAGTTTTTTTGGCTTATTATCCCCCGCCAGAGGCGAAGGGATATTGTTTTGGCGTTGTCCACCGTCCGTCCCGCTGTCCGTCTGGCACATTTAGGTCCGGAGCCAGATCTTGAAATTGCTTTGGCGGATTTCATTGAAACTTGGTATGAGTATATATATGGATAAGAGGATGATGCACGCCAAATGGCATTGTACACCATCTGTTAATAACGGAGTTATGGCCCTTTGTATCTTGAAAATATGCTTTTTACTATAGGCACTTTTGTGTCCGGAGCCATATCTTGGAAGTTCTTTGGCGGATTTCATTGAAACTTGGTATGAGTATATATATGGATAAGAGGATGATGCAAGCCAAATGGCATTGTACTCCACCGGTTTATAACGGAGTTATGGCCCTTTGTATCTTGAAAAAATGTTTTTTTCTGTGACAAAGCTCTAGTTAGGCGGGGGATATCAATTCAACGAATTTGCTTGTTAAATCTAAACTTTGGGTAAGCAGCAAAAGCAAAAACTGAAGCATATATTTGTTTCATTATTGACTCATTAAAGCTCACAAATACACACACACACACGCACACACATACAGCTTAGAAAGTTTACTCTCATATAATTCAAAGTAACCAAAAATGGCCAGAATGAAAACCTTTCATCTCTCTAGATTACCCAAGTATTAAATGATTTCCAAATAACTGCACCAAAATCAATACCAGAGGACTGTTATGGCCCTTTAAAGGTTACCAGAGTTCAAGGTACACCAACTGTTAAAGACCAGGGCTGGTATTCACCACCCCATTCTTAGACTTAAGAATAAAGAACCGACTTGGAACCAAGAACAAAAATGTCCAGCGTTTGAATATATACAGGCTTCCACTGGTGATTATGTCATTAAAAAAAATGTCTAAATGAAGAATGCTCTAGAAAGATGTGGTTAATACCAAGTTTAAGTCAAAATAAAAGCAATTAATGAATATTCCAATTCAAAGAATTTTCTTTATCCTTAGACTTAAGTCTTAGAATAGTTTGGTGAATACGGGCCCTGGTGACCTAGTTTTTTACCCCACTTGACCTAGAGTCAATATCCTACCCTACATATTGCGATAAACACCCTGACACACTTTTTAAGTGGTAACAAGCTTGATCTAGGGTTCAAGCGAAAAAGTTGACAAAAAACAGGATACAGGACCTACACTGACCCCATATCTCGGCTTCAAACTTCGTGCTCAGGTGAGCTAAAATGGGGTCAGTTTGTGACATTGCTATATATCAAAGTATTTTGGGTATCAGCCCAAGTGAAAGCTCTAGTTAAATAAGGTTTTAACTGTTCATGCTTGTAGCAAACAACAACAAACATTTTCAGTTCTGTTTTCTTGGACAATTCTTCACCAAACTCAGAGCCAAGTCACATTTTTAACTATGTTTTAATAACAGTGCGTATCCTTGTTGAAACCAGTCTTTGATATAACCCAGTGGCCGAAAACCTGAGACAAAATCTTATTGGGGCTAGTTTAAATCCTAATGGCCGGCACATTAGAGCTTGATCAAAGACGAAAATTGTAATGAAAAATAGAATACAGTATACTAAATAGATTCATTTTTTCAAGAATGCAGACAGAAATAATGTTGTTTGCAGAATATAGTTAAATATTTGATTTTTTTCTACATCATTGAAATCAATTTTGCAGATTATTAAATGCTTACAATGATTCTGATTGTTTGGTAGCAGCTCTGGGATGTCAACTTAGAATCTAGTGTGCATGACATGGGCAAATCGTCCAACTATATAGTACGTGTTAATACTATATAATATTTATTGAATGCAGTTTGAATCACAATATAATTTTTTAATAAAATGACAATTTATTATAATACAGGTGCACAAGATAATGACAGAATAAACATGATGTAAAGTTAATCACAGATCAATACAAAATACCAAAAAAGCAAAGCAATATCCAGCAATTTTTGAGAAAGTAGTTCATACACATCATCATGAACTCAAATATTATTAAATATTTATAGGTAGCAATCAAGTATTCACAGGTAAATGTGCGAGTCAATTGTTTGTGGAACAAAACTAGCTCATTTTTTATTATATTTATTTGCTTAATTTTATTATTTAAAACTAATCCAAATATTATAGTTGTCTTAGTAAATTCATTTAATGACATGTTTAAGAAAATCTGTGAACAAGTCCCTTAAGTTCATGATTAAGCAAATTAACTATATTTACTTTCAAGAAATGCCGAAGTACAAAACCAAGTCTTGTTTGCAAATAAATATCGGGAAAGCAGGTGTTTCAGTGAAACTTACATTGTAATAATTGAAATTAGTTACACTATACATACTGGCTGCATATACGCAACTGTGGCACTGAAACGCTCAAAGCAAAATACAATGTCTACAGTGGTGACAATACACTTGCCATAGTATCATACAACTCCTGCCTTAAGGCTGCGTTTTAAAAAATAATCAAAACATTTGTTATCATATATATTGTATGACATATAACATACCATGATAATGAGCAAATAAATAACCCCTCAATATAACATGGTTGTCTTTTAATAACTATCTACAATGGTCTTACACTTGAAGACTGTTTCCAAACGAAGTTGGAACATTGTTAAAACTGTAGGAAATTGTTTCACACTTCATATAATGTACATGTAAGGTTTTATGATGATAATATATCAGCATGAACATTTTACAATTCATCTAAATTGCAACATTTTACGACTCTGTATTCAGCATATTGTGTCAAAGCAGCCATGAGCAGCCAACCATCTTGGACCAGGCCTCAGACTGAAACACACAAGTATGTACATAGTAAACATGGTTCCAATAGCTCACATGGAAATATGTATTGTATCACTTATAGCAAATCTATTTGATAAATAGTCTTAAAACTAGAAAAAAAAATCAACATTATAAAGGTGTATACCAATTTCCATATAAATACAGAAATATTCGTACATGTAGTATGTTTATGGATCATGAACTTTTTTCAAAATGACATTAATACAAATCTGGTCATTACGGTAGGTTAAACCTGGAATTATCACACAAGATAATAGAACTACTTATCTTTACCTTTTATCTTAGAAGAAATGACATGTTTCAAAGCTAATCTTGGCAGAGTTGTGCATATACTGTTTAAAGTTGCAATACAATTGTGAAATAAATTCTGAAAACAAGGACAGCTACTGTTATGGGATACATGCATATACAATCTTTCACCAAGTTTATGATTGTGTGTTAATCTTAAGACATTAAATATATTTTAGCAAACATAATTGCTAATGAAAAGACTACCATAACTACTCTAAAGTTTTTGTGGCTCCAAATTTTCGGACACCATGATTTTCCCCTATAATACATGACACTAAATTTTCAAACGGTTGCATTTTATCAGAATTCAACCTATTTGCGTTTATCCTGTGAATCTTGTGACACATCATACAACCTGATAGTTGAATGCCAGAAGTCACTGGACCGTTATATTTGCGTTATTTGGGTAAATAGGCATGTATACAAATAAAAGACAATGGCTTCATCCAATTTTTAATGATTCATAGCAAGGAACAACTATGTCTGCTTGTTGCTTTCTTACATTTTGATGAGTATCATTTTAGAAACAGTTTTATGATGTAAATCAGCTACAAACATGTTAATTTGATTGTTTATGAAAATTAAAGTTTTATTTCATAAGTGTCAATTCACAATTCAATTATCTACAGCAATATGCTCCAGCATAAGCGTGACAAATTAGCACAAACTTTATTACGCCATATTTTAATGTGTTAAAAACAACAAAATCACAATAAGCACAGTTTATTCTTTGATGCAAATTAAAAATTAATACCACAGTATATCAAACGCTAATCACTGTACTCAGTTGTCAATATACAACAATGGAAAATCTTTCAGTGAAACAAAATCAAACTCATTTAAATTATTTGAAATTCATTGTAAACATATCCTTAAGTAATTTATTATCCCCACGCTTTTAAAGCGTGGGGATATTATGGTTATCTCCGCCGTCTGTCCGTCCGTCCTGGCCACTATCTCCATCTACACTATCAGCACGAGAACCTTGAAACTTACACACATGGTAACTATGAGCATATGTACGACGGTGCACTATTTGGAATTTTGATCTGACCCCTGGCTCAAAAATTATGGGGGTTGGGATGGGGAGGGGTCAGACATTTTCACTCATTTTACTTACAACATGCGGCGTAACTTTTGACCCAGGAGTCAGATTAAAATTCCAAATAGTGCACCGTCACACATATGCTCATAGCTACCATGTGTGTAAGTTTCAAGGTTCTAGTGCTAATAGTGTAGGAGGAGATAGTGGACAATGGGGGTAAGGGTGGGGCTGGGTCAGAGATTTTAACTCATTTGTTTAGGTTATTTTACATTAACTTCTTCATTTCTACACGGATTTACTTCAAATTGATACTGAACATCTTTTATGACAATACGGTCAATCTCAACTATGCATGGCCCCATTACCAACCCTGGGGCGCCCCGCCCACATAGACCACGCCCACCCAAAATTTTGTTTTAACATAACTTCTTCATTTCTTCACCAATTGACTTCAAATTAATACTGGACATCTCTTATGACAAAACAGTCTATCTCGACCATCCATGTCCACATTACCAACCCCAGGGCCCCGCCCACATAGGCCACACCCACATAAAATTGCCTTAAACTACAACTTCTTCATTTCTACACCCATTCACTTCTAATTGATACTGAACTTCTCTTATGACAATATGTGCGGCGTAAGGATACGCGCCAGTATCTGCCACGCCATTTCTTGTTATAAACCGTGAGGTGTTTACAATCAAACGCTATTATTGATAGGTGATGTTATGCACAGGAATAAAGGAATATCCAATTCATTAGTCATGTTATCAGTGTGTCTCTTAATGTTTGGACACTGTATTTTGGATATAATTTTGAGTATCTTCATTTTCTACATGAAATTTATTAATTATTTGTAGGTGTCTGAAAACTGAAAAAAAAAGAGTTATAACGGTATGCTTATAAACCTTAGTTACAAGTGTTTGACTAAAACATTCCTCAGATAAAGCAAATTACTACAAAATGTCCCCAGAATTTCCTGCTTCCTATTAGCAGCACCCTGTACTATTTGTGATTCTAAATCATTCCCTAAACTTTCAATCAATCAGTGAAATACACACACACACGTACATGTACTTTTTGTGATCCTAAATCATTCTCTAAACTTTCAATCAATCAGTGAAATACACACACACACGTACATGTACACAGGAAAAAATCTTAATAAATCTTCTTACTGTTTTTTTTAAAATCCCATATTACCATACTAGCCAAACTACTCTTTTTTTCTGAATTTAAAATACCTGTAATAATGTTGTTATTACACCGCATAGAGAAAGTAGGTAACCACAAGTATTATCATAAGAATAATCTACTGCAACACAATACACATGGATGCATTTTCAGAAAATAAGTGTGTCACAGAGTAAGTGTATAGAATGTACAGAACACAGTATTATGTGAAGTTGGAATAAGACATCAATTTGGGAATAAATTGTTTTGTTTTTTAACAGTGCATAATTTGCAGTGTTACATGTTGTATTTATTTAGTTCGACAAATATTATAAATAAAATAGAAACTTGCTTATATAATACCATCATTTAAATAGTTTTACTACAAAACTGGATTTTCTATTGATTTTTTAAAAATCTTCGTAAATGAAACTGTGTCTGTGTGGCGCCTGAACACAGTTTAAAAATACAGTTAAAATGATAAAACTACAATCACTGTTAATGAAAAAGTCATGGAAAATTGCTTATTAAATCGGATCATGAAGTGAATAGTTTTGTTTGAGAAAATCACCAAAATGATGTTCGTTTCCAGTTTGATGTCTTATTCCAAATTCACATAATACAGTGTTTAAGTACTATTGAGCTAATAGAATGCTGCAAGAGTATGTACCAGTCTCATGACTTGCACTATATCATATTTTACCAGAGGCTGTCCCTCTCGTGTGATATATCAACACAAATGGCTCAACTTATAAATACTCTTGGAATAATCAACTAGCATATTTTACTTTATTAATAGCTGCACACAAGATTCATTTATAGAAAAACCTAAATGCCAGACACATTTAAATACTTGTTTGTAGACATAACCTCGATAACAGACACATTTAAACACTTGTATTTAAAGCATATCCCCCATTCCAAACACATTTAAATACTTGTATTTATAGAAATACCCTTAACCGTCAACAAATATCAACCTCCACCTATATTAAAGCGCAAGAATGCAAATGTTACGTGCACAGAAGAGATGCTGATACCACCATGCATTGTTTGGATTAAAAAGTTGTGGGTATGAATTACCATACAGCTGGGATATACAGGTTACATAAGAAATAGGTTTTTGCCAAAGATTTCACACTACTTCATTGGCACAAAGTTACTTGTAATCTCAGTCCCAAATGAAAACCTTTAGCAAAAAACTAAGTTATAATACCTATATTTTATTGTTCATGTAATCTCCATCTACATCTACTTTCAATGCAACACTGGCCATTTGTTTAGTCTCAGCATATGAATTGTTTGTGGCGTGTACAACGGCATCCACTGCCTGGTGGATTGCCTCAGTAACCATGTCTACAATAATGCATTCAATGACACAAGTCACTTTCCGATACAAACTGTTTAACACATAATAAAAGACCTTTGCCATGGCGACAAGTTCATGAATACACATTCTTTAAAAATTGAGTATATATCCATGAATATATTTAATTCCCAAGGTGTTTGGATTGAGTTTCTTCTTCTTTTAAAGCTAATGTGGCAACACAGGCCCATTAAAACATGCATGTTTTCACCTGCAATGTGTGGTTCATAAAGATTCAAGTTAGTCACCACAAACAGATTTATCTAACATTGCTCCCCCTGTTAGTTCAAACAAATGGGTACAGTGGTTAGTCAGCTCTTACCGGCAGTATTTTTCACAGCAGAGTTATCCACCTTCTCTACACCGACATCATTAACAGGGATTGGATTATTTTGGGAGGCAAATACTTCTGACAAATCTGAAACACATAGTATCAAGCTGTCTTTTAAAGTTTTTGTAAAGATAAAAATTGTTGAAACAAATATATCATTTTTAATTTAAAAAACATGTAAATATATTTCGTACAATCAGTATTTTTAATATTAACATTGTACTTCACATAAATTAGTTTATCTATATCTATACTACAGGTTAAGGTCCGTAAAGTAAGATAGAGACAACTTCAAGTATAAGAACCAGTCATTTAATATTTTCTTAAATAGAAAACACACGCTTAATATTGACCCTGCGTGTTAAATATTAACTAATAACTTAACCAAACGGATAACACAGCTTAGTAAAACTGTGCAATAGTGTTATTGCATTTCACTGTTGACACTGAAGATAAATTAAAACATTTTTTTTTTACAATAAGTTCTTATTTTAAATTAATTGCAACATGGTAGTCCACGAGACAGAGATTTATTTGAACTTAAACTGGTGACCTATATTTGATGCCAGCATGATTGACTCATGACTTATGGACGGCTTCTGAATAACTTTTCGTGAACATTCTTCACTTGATGTAGGCAAAATGAAGCGATACGAAAACAATGAAAACTATACTATTTACTTTTGACCTTGACCTTGACCCAGAGTGACAGATTTATGCCGTTTACAATACAAATCATTTTAATAACCTTAACATATAAGCCAAATTTCAACAAAGGATTTGGATATATTTAGCAGAAAAAAAAATGGATGCTTCAAATGTGACTTTGACATTGAGCCAGCATGACTGACTCATGCTCTTTGCGCACCGCCTCAATAAACTAAAAATTGTAGCCAAATACATGACAATCCTTCAAGGGGTATAAGAGATATGGAACAAACATGAACATGGACTTAAAAACCTTTGAACTAGAGCTAGTTATTTTTTGACTAACAAAATCATTAAAATTATGATGTGTGTCAATGCTTTTTGGCTGAACACATAACTACACAATTAGAGTGTCACCTTCAACAATTTGGTGATAGGCAAAGTGGAGATAGAGTAGAAAGAGCAGGTTGAGAGCGGCCACTGTCCCACATACTATCATCCTCTGTGTCTGTCCATGTGTGCGAGACAGCACTATGGAGACCTGCAAGCATAGCATTCATCTTGATGAGACGTTCTAAAATATGAGCCTTGCTCTGGGAAAACTGGGCTTAATGCATGTGCGTAAAGTGTTGTCCCAGATTAGCCTGTGCAGTCCGCACAGGCTTACCAGGTACGACACTTTCTGCCTAAACTGGATTTTCGCTAAGAAGAGACTTTCTTTAAACAAAATCTAGAGCTTTGTCACTAAGGTGACGAATACCCCCATATGCCGCATTGACACAGAATATTTTGCATGTAAAAACGCACCAAGTGACTCTGTGACCTAGTTTTTGACCTGGCATGACCCATATTCAAACTTGGCCTAGACATCATCTAGATACAACTTCTGACCATGTTTGGTGAAGATTGGATGAAAACTGCTTGAGTTATAGAGCGGACAACCAATACGGACCGACCGACCGACCGACCGACAGACAGACAAACAGACAGAACAAGCTCACTCCTATATACCCCCCTAAACTTCGTTTGTGGGGGTATAAAAACCATTAAAGCAGAAAGTGTTGTGTCTGATTAGCTTTTGCAGACTGCACAGAGACATACTAATCTGGGATGATACTTTATGCACATGCCTTAAACTCCGTTTCCCCTGAGCAATGCTAATATGTATGAAGTAAATGAAGTCAAGGCAAACATAATTAAACATTTCTCGGGCTACATTTTCACTTATTAGACGAGACAGAAATATCAAAACCTCCAATCAGTAACTTAATAAGTAGGAAATGTTCCATTATAATAAAACTATCATTAAAAGGATACTTTTTCACGGCAAAAAATTATAAGAATGCATTTTCACCTCTCATTGGAAATCAACTGTATAGACAACATAAATCAAAATTAATGTTTAAACTATTTTATCTGCTTAAGACTAGTGACAAGCTGTTTTTATAGAGAAATCATGCTAGTTGCCTACATAGTCCAACTGTACTGACAATTACACAATGAAACAAGATAACCACTATTGACAAGCAATACGCAGGAAGACATACCATTCTAAGTGAGGACAGTCCCCCAACGATTGCCCACAAGGCGTAGAAGAACAGATGGTCATGGGATGTATGGATGATGGTGCCCAGAAATATCACAACACAGTGACCTCCTAGACCATAACCCTGAAATACAAACAGTTTAATGTCATCTGCATATATTCTCATAGATTACTGATGACACAGTTAAACAGTTTTATTTTCATTATGTAAACACAAATTCTGTTTAAAATAGTCTGGTACATTTGTTTAATAGACATTGATAAAAGTATTGTAATTATTTCAATTAATTTAAACTAACTGAACATAAAATAAACAGTCAAAGTTTATAAAACTGAATGAAACCAAATACATATAAAGATTTTAAGTATCTAAATCAAAGTCAGCGAATATTCTTCTCATTTACATTAATTACTATAAAAATACTGCATAGTGTATCACTGCACAAATGGGTGAGTTAACCATCAGTTTCAAGCCAACCATCATGGACAAGATCTGTATGAGTGTGAGGTGTGTGTAACACACGTAGGAGAGGACCTACCATCATGGACAAGATCTGTATGAGTGTGAGGTGTGTGTTACACACGTAGGAGAGGACCTACCATCATGGACAAGATCTGTATGAGTGTGAGGTGTGTGTTACACACGTAGGAGAGGACCTACCATCATGGACAAGATCTGTATGAGTGTGAGGTGTGTGTTACACACGTAGGAGAGGACCTACCATCATGGACAAGATCTGTATGAGTGTGAGGTGTGTGTTACACACGTAGGAGAGGACCTACCATCATGGACAAGATCTGTATGAGTGTGAGGTGTGTGTTACACACGTAGGAGAGGACCTACCATCATGGACAAGATCTGTATGAGTGTGAGGTGTGTGTTACACACGTAGGAGAGGACCTACCATCATGGACAAGATCTGTATGAGTGTGAGGTGTGTGTTACACACGTAGGAGAGGACCTACCATCATGGACAAGATCTGTATGAGTGTGAGGTGTGTGTTACACACGTAGGAGAGGACCTACCATCATGGACAAGATCTGTATGAGTGTGAGGTGTGTGTTACACACGTAGGAGAGGACCTACCATCATGGACAAGATCTGTATGAGTGTGAGGTGTGTGTTACACACGTAGGAGAGGACCTACCATCATGGACAAGATCTGTATGAGTGTGAGGTGTGTGTTACACACGTAGGAGAGGACCTACCATCATGGACAAGATCTGTATGAGTGTGAGGTGTGTGTTACACACGTAGGAGAGGACCTACCATCATGGACAAGATCTGTATGAGTGTGAGGTGTGTGTTACACACGTAGGAGAGGACCTACCATCATGGACAAGATCTGTATGAGTGTGAGGTGTGTGTTACACACGTAGGAGAGGACCTACCATCATGGACAAGATCTGTATGAGTGTGAGGTGTGTGTTACACACGTAGGAGAGGACCTACCATCATGGACAAGATCTGTATGAGTGTGAGGTGTGTGTTACACACGTAGGAGAGGACCTACCATCATGGACAAGATCTGTATGAGTGTGAGGTGTGTGTTACACACGTAGGAGAGGACCTACCATCATGGACAAGATCTGTATGAGTGTGAGGTGTGTGTTACACACGAAGGAGAGGACCTACCATCATGGACAAGATCTGTATGAGTGTGAGGTGTGTGTTACACACGTAGGAGAGGACCTACCATCATGGACAAGATCTGTATGAGTGTGAGGTGTGTGTTACACACGTAGGAGAGGACCTACCATCATGGACAAGATCTGTATGAGTGTGAGGTGTGTGTTACACACGTAGGAGAGGACCTACCATCATGGACAAGATCTGTATGAGTGTGAGGTGTGTGTTACACACGTAGGAGAGGACCTACCATCATGGACAAGATCTGTATGAGTGTGAGGTGTGTGTTACACACGTAGGAGAGGACCTACCATCATGGACAAGATCTGTATGAGTGTGAGGTGTGTGTTACACACGTAGGAGAGGACCTACCATCATGGACAAGATCTGTATGAGTGTGAGGTGTGTGTTACACACGTAGGAGAGGACCTACCATCATGGACAAGATCTGTATGAGTGTGAGGTGTGTGTTACACACGTAGGAGAGGACCTACCATCATGGACAAGATCTGTATAAGTGTGAGGTGTGTGTTACACACGTAGGAGAGGACCTACCATCATGGACAAGATCTGTATAAGTGTGAGGTGTGTGTTACACACGTAGGAGAGGACCCAGATGAGCCCTGAAGCCCCCAGCCAGTATGTGAAGCACACACCAAATGATGTGCCCATCAGGGTGCCTTCCTCCTGAAATATCAAACATAATTATCACTTCCTTAAATACTTGTGTAAGAAGAACTAATTGCCTTATTTGTTAAATACTTATGTTCAAACATATTAAATAAAACTGATCTAAATCATTTGATTACAGTGAGGTTATGGGCAAAGTGTCTGCCTTTGAATGGGATGATTATGTGTTTGACAACTTGGGCTCAATCCAAATGTTATCAAGTTATCACCACAGCAGACTGCAAGTACTGAACCCAAGTTTGGGGTCATGGCAGGCTACTAAATCTTCATACTACATTAATCGAATGAAATAAATTTGTAACACAAAATTTTGTTATAAACAAAAAATAAATTATTTATGATAACTTAACTAAACATTGGCTCCTTAAAATTATAAAATCAGTCGAATGTGAGGCAAAGTTTTCTAGCACAAGATTTCAACATACCATTAACATTGTGTTGCTACACTATACAATTTTGAGGATATGCTACTTTCTTACTACAATATTTACCTAATAGTGTTAAACTTACGCATTTACAAGAGACAAGACACTTACGACGCGGTGCTCGGCTGTTTTCATCTGAAAGAGCAGAAGAGCGATGAGTGTGAATATGATCATCATGGGCCCGTACAGCTCTCGGGGGACACGCTGCTGTTCACTACTGGGCCGCTGGGGCAGTAGGGAGTGCATCAGTCTGAAACAGAAGACATATGTACACTGATACACACTCAATAAATCATGGAAAATAGAATTAAATATATATGCAGATACCCATTTATTGTAATTAGTTAAGGCAAATGTGTAACAAAATGCTACATCAATTGAACTGGTGGATGGATGCAATACAACTAGGTGTTCATACAGTTTTTCTATATTAATTAATATTGTTTAAAATGATTTTTAGTTGCCATACCATGCCTGGCTCTTGAACGATAAGAAAAACATTTTTAAATGTGTGTAAGAACTGTTGTTCTTTAAATGGTGTATGTTAAAATATGTTTCATGAATATCAAAATGTGAGATAAAACCACTACCTGCTTCGTACTTCATGAGGTTCAACATTGAAATATGGTCGCAGAATGTCCAGATTGCCGTAGATATTCCAAGCCTTGGTAGCCCTTTCTTTCCCAGACTGCCACATCTATCAAAGACATAAAGCAAACATTTATTTGACAGTCATTTTGTTTTTTTCTTTTTTTCCCGATTATGGGATCATTCACAAAGCCACAATTGTATACCATATTTACATGATTAGAAGGCAGTTTGACTGTCAGACGGAGTCCCATTTCTTGCGTAAATTTTGTCGTATTTTGCATTGAAAAAACCAACAACATAAAAACTGAAAAAACTCTTTAATATGTATATGTCTTCACCAGGCACTTTCATAACTATGCAAAAGATTCACCTACGATTTCATGCCAAAGATATGACCATCCACTTTTGGTACTGATGAAGACCTTAGACCTGTCATGTTAAAAACTAATCTTCAAAGGACCATATCCCTTAACACAGCATGCTGACAATATAAAAAACTACACAACATCAATCATATCCGTCACAACAATAGATTATTAAATATGTTGAAGTTTGCTCAGCAAGGGCAGTAACTTTCCTTTTAAATATTTAAAAAGATCTGAACAATTAATAAAGAATGTTTCTTTATTTTTCTCCACTGATTCCATGATGAGACTCCAAAATAACAGTGTTGAAATGGGATTTATGAACTTCATTGTAATGTTTACACACAAAGTGACACACTTCTTACAACTGACCATATTTGTAACATTTTCTTGAAGTTTCTGTTTCATGGAGTCCATGTATGTCCCTGACCCTTTCTCACCACCACTTTGCTGACTACGTCCTGGAAAAAACAGGAAATACATATTACAAATGTACAGATGTATAATCAATCTTAATATATATGAATAATGATAATTGTACTGGAACTCTAAGATTTAAGTTCATTTTAAGTCAATCCCTGTATTTGTATAACAAAACATTATTATTAAGCAGTTACACTTGAGACTAAATTATTAAGGCCTTTAACATGTCACTATTCATTAGTAGTTGCTGATTAGTGTTTGATGATGTTCCATTCCCTCTAGAATATTTGACATTTTCTAGTTTATCGTATTGGGTTTCATTCTGCATCATGAAAATAAACAATGCCAATTCTAGTAACATAGCCCCTGACGGACCAAGTTACTTGCAGTATTACTTAATGTTATCAAACTCATTAAAACTTTCTGTCCATTTAATTGAAAATTCCTTTTTTTGTCAAGAAATGTTTCGTACCCTGCACAGTTTGATTTCATTACTGGACTTCAGCTAGGTTACTGTTTAATGTAAGTTAAAATAATGTTTCAGGTATTTACAATTTTTACAATCTTCACTTGACAAAATAATGGTTAGACTTTATCTTCCATACTCTGATGCGTTTTCATTATTATTTCTTTCCACAAGAACTCCAATACATTTCTATGTAGAGGCTATAATAGATAAAGTAGTTTGAAATAAAACATTCTGAATGCTCATTAAAAATCAAGTTCAATTTCCTAATATATGTTCTCTACTGGTAATATGAAACAAGAGGGCAATGATGGCCCTTGATCGCTCACCTGAGTTCATGGACACCAATTGTTGAAGGCACAAACGAACAAAAAGAAACATAGGATATACATAAATGAACAATACATGTGTCCACAGCGCACACATGCCTCCACATTCCACTTTTGTCTCAAAACAGGTGATACACATAACCAAAGTTTAAACGCTGCCTAGATATTGTCCAGATAAACATTCTAACCAAGTTTCATTAAGATTGGATTACAAATGTGACCTTAGTGTGGTAACGAGCATAGGTTAACAACTCACAACACACAAATCACACCTCATGACGCAGGACATAGGTTAATAACAATAGTCAATAGCGCAACTTTAGCACTTCATTCTCAGGGGAGCTTAAAACTCACCTGATGTTGAAAAGCTTGTTTCATAGTCAGAATGGTCACTCCCTGCCACATCATCCATATCCAAAACTGCATTCTGAAACATGGAAATCAAGTTTCAATGTCATTGGAATAGGAGAAAAACACTTATGCAGTGGAATGTTTTGAATATTTTTAAGAGTTTTGCAGGGATGATTGCGTTTCTAAAGTCCAATTTATACTGTCACATTTTTTACAACTTTAGTCAACAATTGATTGCGGACGTGTAAATTGTGGTAAGTCAGAATGCACCATGTGCTTATTTTATCTACATTTGATGTTGGAGAAGAATATGAATATGAATTACACTGTCAGGTTTCCACAGTTGATGCTTTGATAGGATCTGTTATGGTTGTGATACACTAGCATCAGGTGTTGGCCACTGTATCAGACTATTAGAGACAATTCTTGACATTGTTCCTAAACTAGAAGTAATATTGAAGAGGAAAAATCACAATAAACCTATGTTAAGCCATCATGCGCCACTATGCTTCAAGGCAAAATGTAGATCACAATATCTTGTGCATCGCGAATAACCGCAAAGGCAACATGATCGGATCAATCCTGTTGTTGTGGTCCATTGTGTCTATTGGTGAGTAGTCATAATAGTTATCGCTGAAGGTCTAACTAGAATCATAACTGAACCATACAGCAAGATACCAACTGTACCATGTACTTTCAAAAATAAGCCAGACCATACTACAATATTGTAATATACACGTCATTACAACAGTCATTTACAATTTACTACCCTTGAAACAAATGACCATGAATGCCTCTAGGATGGCACTAAGATTGAACTATGGTTACTTGTTTTGAACAAATTGTGCCAGCACCATTCATGCTATAAACAATTAAAATGTTCAAAATTCCACTAGAGTTTCACAACGGTTTAAGATGTTTAAATAATCGTAAAGATGCAAGTATGAATGTGTTCGTTCTTGACCACGATTAAGCAAGATTTAGCGGAAATAATTACAGTGAGCCAGGGTGTAACATCACAAGAGTTTAAATATTTTTTGGCACATGGAACAAAAATTTTGCCATGCAGTACAGTTTTAATCATAAATCAAAGAAGGACACAGTGATTGTTTCCTCACTTGACATCAAATACATCCCACTAACTACTAATCATCTAATGGCTGGTTAAAATTAATTTGTGCAAGTAGACATTCAGTTATGCATATAGTTGGACTATTGGAAATTACACATGTTTACTATGGCTGTATTATGATTGGGGCTAGTAGATTCAGACCAACACATTTAATGTCTGTGTCAGCATACTGGCCGAGAGTGGTTAACAAATCTGTCTGCACAACCTGACAAGCCTGCTGGTCCATCAGAAATTTTTAATTCTAGCTGTTAAAATGAACTGTTTCAGCTTACTATGATTGCATAATGAATTAGGCTTATACTGATTTGTGACTGTATTTAATATTTATTGAACATAAAGTTATCATTTAACACCAAAGGCTAAGGCAAAACAGTGAATTTTATGTTTCATGTTAAGACAAATACAAATATGAAACCAGAAAGAAATGGGAAAAAAGATAAAGACGAGAACATCTATAATTTAAATTATATGATGGACTTTTAGACTGTGTATGTATGGACTGATTTAATCATTGACATATTATAATCGACTGTGTTACCTGAGAACTCCAACTTGGAGACGTGTCAGCCATTTTTGAGATTTGCAACTATTATGACATTGGAATATTTTGTAATATAAACAAATTCCTTGGAAGAAGGGACTCTGTTTTTGACTGGATGTAACAAAATCATAGTTTGTATTTAGTTCAAAACAACTAATTCAAAGAAGTTACATTCTTGCACTGAGACACAACTTATTTCGTTAACAAGGTATTCACATCATTTGAAAAGCCTTTCATATTTTTAATCTGTAAGAATGTTATCTTGAATAATGTTCGGATAAATCATTAATTTCGGATTATTTAAGATAGTAAAAGTGTAACATTCATGATGTATAATGTTCAATTTTATACATAAAAATATTGATATTATCATTAACAAGTAAAAAATCTTACTTGGTACTTCATAACATGTTTAACAATTACCCTGGATCTGGATGGGTATGTCGAAGAAACTAATTCTGGCTTTTACTCGACGGTGGTGGAGTGCGTGATTGCTACACTATTGCTGTTTTAATACACTGTCTTTGAAAATGTCTATTGTTGAAGAGTTCACAATGTCATCACTTAGTTTATTCCAATCAATCACAGTTTTTACAAAGAATGAATTTTTAAAAAGGACAGTTTTTGCTGGAATAGTTTCGAAACACTTGGAGTTATTGTTCACAAAGTTACACACGATGTTTTGATGGATATAGTCCTCGTTTTGTTTAGCCCTTATGGTACGTTAAGGCCTTAGTGGGTTAAGGTAGCGTTCAATGGAAATGGCCGGTACGTGCCCTTTCACCACCTTGTACAATAGTGTCAACCTTTGGGCGCGCCGTCTGTCTTGGAGTGGTGGGACTGTAAGAATATACTATCTATTTCAAGAATGTCTTGACTATTTGGTGCATTTATTAAGGTTTCATTTTCAACTTACTTTCATTTTCACACATCTTTGTTTTTTCCTTCATGTCTATCTTTCAAGAGGGAAATGTCTTTTGCAAACTGCTAGAAAATAAACAGTGTTTTGTTCACCATTTTGGGTCCCTTTGGATTGGGAAAAATCACGTTGTTTTGACTTAAATTGAGAAATAAGTTGTTGTTTTGGCTAACACATGCTTTAAATTGAGAATAAAAGTGATTAGAGCTTGATGGGAGGTGAACCCAATGTTGAGACTTATTTATACAAAAAAAGTAATATTTTTTTGGAACCCTTAAATTGGGAATTTTTGGTCCCATTTGGGAAAAATATCTACTTTTTTTTCATTGGGAATGGTTCCTTTAACAGGTCCCAAATTTGAACACATATAAAAAAATACACTGAATTAAATTAAAATGCTGAATGACTAATTTTGAATACTGAAATGGCCTACTTGAGTGCTGAATGACAGACTGAAGAATCATTGATAATACTGAAATAGCCATACATGAGTGGTGGCTGTGCTGAAGTCACAATCAATTATAATGCAAAGGTTTCGTGATATTTTACCCAAATCATTGTTATCTTTAAAGAACTTACTGTTTAAAACGGTTCATTGGTAAAGTCCAACCAAAATCTGTAATTTCAATGTCAATTAATTTATGTAACATCTGCATGACCATTTAAAAAATTTGTTATTAATATTATTATTAGGAACACATCAACATGGCAAGTAGTGATGCTCCATCCCCGACACCATCAGAAGAGAACAGAAAGAACGCTAGAGATGACATGACGAAGAATGCATTGGAAATGTTCATGAACAAATCATCGCAGAGCTACGATGATTTTCTGAATACGTTTACCAGTCTGAAAGAAAGTATGAATATTTAATATGTATGTGGACTTTTTATTAAATGGTAAATAGCTAATACATGACTTTTAACTATTAATTATGTAGAATATGTGCTTGTTGACTTATAAATAATAATAATAACTTTTGTTGTACATTTTGCTCCAACCTTTTTAGACAAACCAGATGTAGTTCCTTCCCTTGCTGAACGAAAGAAGCTCAATCAGTCTTTAGATAGTGAATCAAGTCAAAATAAATCCCAGCCGACACCAGTGGACATTGAAGGCCCAGTCAAATCTACAAGAAATATTGTGAATGATATAAAACGACGAAAGCTTGGCCAAATAATTGTGCAAAAAGGCACAAGTCCTGGTTTGCAAGAGGAGGAGATAGAGGAACAGGTGATTACTGATTTCAAATCTGTTGAAGATTTTTAGCTCAGTGTGTAAATTGTAAATATATATATAAGTAAATAACTTATTTTTATNAATATTATACCATTTACAAATGTTTAAACATCTAAAAAAAAAAGCAAATAAAGTATATTATAAAAAATTATAAAAAAAAGATGAATAGCAAATGTTATGTTATGTAAAGCAGATGCACAAACTATTTTCATTGTGGAAGTATAAAAAGCTTAGGACTAGTGACAGTTTATTAAGTACTGGTACTTGGGATCTTTCAAATGGTTCATTGTGGAGTTTCTAAAGGATAAATAATATTCATATTATGATAGTGGGTCAGCAAACAAACTTACAATTGCCCAAGACTGTAGTTCTGTTTTATGACACTTAACATTGATAAAGATAGCAACTTGATATTTGGCATGCATGTGTATCTCATGGAGCTGCACATTTTGAATGGTGAAAGGTCAAGGTCATCTTTCAAGGTCAAAGGTAAAAAAAAATCATAGCGGCGCAGCAGGGGGCATTGTGTTTTTGACAATCACATCTCTTGTTTTATAAGAATTTTAATTCAGGTGAAGCTATAAAGCTATTTTTGGTAAAATCTAAAAAAAAAACGTTATTTGATAAAGGAATAGGTCATTTCAGTTCTGCTGAAGATATTAAACTCAATTTGGCAAAATCTAAAAAAACGCATGTTTTTACCTGTACATGTATATAGGAACAGTTAATTTCAATTTTCCATTGAAGATATTAAGCTCGGTTTGGTAAAGTCTGAAAATATGTTAATTATCAGGGAAAACTTGAGACCAAAGACATATAAATTTAAGCACTGCATGCACATTTCTGGGAAATTTAAGGAATGTATTTCATGGTGCTTACATGCCTGTTTATTTATTTAAACAGGTTCTTGGAAATGGAGAAGTTAGTGGCAGGCTGTCACATTCAAATGTCATAAGGACAGGAGGAATCAAGGTATGCAAGTTGAATTTGATACTAAATAAAAAAAAACGTTACATAATCCCCTTAAACTGTGTTCACCTTTGACCTAATGCAAAACAGTTTTAATTACCATTGTGTGCTGTCAACAATATAAGCAGGTCGACCAAGCAAGCTCAAATTCTTATATTTATTATTACTTGAGACAAAGAAAAGCGTACAAGCATGCATTTATCAATATACAAAACCAAAATCTGAGCAAGCCTGATTCAATAATTTTAACAAAAAATTTATTGGATGTTATAATTTGTCAAGAGTTATGTCATATTTGTTTTCGTTCAGGTCGATAACTTTGTGGAAACTGCAGATGATGAGGACAGTCTTTCATGTGAATACGATGCCAGTTTCTCTGCAGGTATGAAGAGCATTTCTTATTTAATACTGTTGAGGTTGCATCTCATTAATAAATTATTTTTAAGCTTGACTATTCATCAAATAGTTCAGGCTATACTACTATCTTGTTTGTCAGCCTCTGCGTAATGCTCTGGTTAAGGCTTGTGTGCAACAACTGTTTGTACAACGGGTATTCAATTGAAACTTCACACATGTGTGGGGTTATTGTGTGACTTCTCTCAGAAAGTCCCATACCTCTGACCTGCAATTTAACATAATTATGCCACTGTTTAGTTTAAACCTATTTTTTTAAGCTCGATTGCATAAGGCTTATTTGAAACGCTCTCGAGTCTGTTTCCTCGGACTAGAACCAGTACTTGGTGTCTTTGGGGGAGATTTATATAAGGTCCCTGAAAGAAAATATGCATAATAAAAGTGGAAGAAGAATGCTCAAGCATCTTGTAACGGCTCTTGTATTAATTATTCACATATTTTTTTTCAGCTTTCTTTTTATATTTAACGGTTTGGTTTATAAAATGTACATAAGTATCAGATTGTAGATTTTTCAAACAAAAGTAAGACAAGTTAATGTGTTTATATTTCTATGACAGGTTCAATATCCAGCCATTCATCCAGACTTAGACCAGCAAGTTGCAACACTCAGAGTGTGGTTGATAAACATGCCACGTCTGTTCAAGGTTCTTCTGTCACAGATAAACTGCTCATGGATTTCATGGCGGACTTACAAAATGAACTGGAAGGAAAATCTGATGTTACCTTTTCAAACCCCAAAACTGATTCCGCCCATGATCAGTTAAATACCTCAGCAGATATACAGGCATTCATACAAACCAAACATAAACATGTACATGTATCAAGGAAAAATGATAGAAATGCAGATAAATCTGAAAGTGGAGATGAGCTGGTGGATTTTGATGACGATGATTGTGATGCAGCACTGACTCTTTGTAATGAAACTAAGAACGAAAATATTGAAGTTAAAATAAAGCCTGGAGACTTGGAATTAATGGCGGATGATGAAAAAAGTGTGGTGCGATCAAAGCACAGCAAGGTAAATGACATTTACAAGCATGCTCTCATGGATTCCGAGGGTGTCATGCAGACTACTGCAGCGAGACACCCAATGGAGGAGGGAACAGCTACTGAAGAGTATTTGGCAAGGGAGACAACCCTGTTGTTTCCTGGTCAAATTGAGGAGCAGGAAGATGTGAAGACTCAGACTAGAGACACGCTTCTGGATTTCAAGGCTACATATAAGGAGCCAAGTTCTGGTGCTGAAAAACAGGTTTACTTTTGGAAGTTAGTTTTTTTGTCAGCTATTGTTTTTTTATCATGTACCGGTAGATTGTACACACATTAGTAATTTGAAAGTTGTCATTGTAACAAATGAAATAGAATTTTTAACAGATGAAAAAAATGTTTATATGACTTTGGTTTGTTAGCAAATGGAAATAAAGACCATTTAACTACCAGGTTTAGAAGTATTTTTTTTATATAAGCAGCACTGCTTCATATATATGCAGTGTAACCACCCCATGTGAAATGTTTATAAACATTTGAATATTACATTTGCTGGAAAGCGATCCTACAACTCTTTATATTATATACATTTGTGTAGTAAATTCTGAAGACAATGATGCTGTTGTATTTCCAGGTGGACAGCCAGATTTGCGATACTTCAGTCGAGCCATTCCAGTTGGATGATACGTTTGACTATGATAATGTTGTTCTCACACCAAAATACTCTATTGAGGATATGTCAAGATTAAAACAAATGATGGAAGCGATGATGACATAAAGTTTAAATCAAATATGGCATTTGAATCCAGTGTACAAGAACATTTTATTATACTTTACACAAGCTGTTAACTGAAATATACATTACCGGTACATTTGTTGAATAAAAGAAAAAAATGATGAATAATCAATGAAAACTTCATTGCAAAAAAGTTTGAATAAACCTTGGTATGTCAAAACATCAGTGCATGTTGGTAACAGAATAAGATTATGTTTTATTCAGTGTGTTAACAAGAATCCATTCTGTTGTAATTAAGTTTTCTATGGCAACTTGATTTCTGTTTTTTTTCTCCAGTTTTTAATATGCAAATTAATGAGCAAGCCGAAGTGTATAACCTGTAACAAAGAAATTAATTTTGTTCTTTGTATTAGACAAAGGTGACAATCAATTCCTTTGACTAAAATTGTCATATTATATTGTAATCTTTACATGATACTTTGAAGACATAGATAAAATCATAGGCATGTTATGATGTAGCTATAGGTGTTGTAAGTTTATCTGTTGTCTATAATCAACACAAATATGTGGTAAAGCTAGAGAAGAAATACTGTAAAAAAAATGCAAAAATTCTCATAAATCTGTGTTCACAGTAATAAATAATAGTTTAACACCTCCCTATTAGTGATCTATGTACCTATACATGAAAGTGCACCTCACAATTATGTTGTTTGTGCCCACGAGTTTCCTTACAGTGGCAGACAGTTCTAGTACAATGGCTGCATGTATTTAGTTCTTTACTCAAGACAATTAATCAAAGCCTGGAAAACAACGAAAGTTCTCAAATTACATCATATTATTAGCCTTTGAGTGTGCAATGCCAATAGGCACATACATCCGACATATTCATTTTATTGTAAAGCATTTATTTCACCAGACATGCACCCAAGTCATCAATATGTACACTTGTAAAGACATTGTTAATAAGGTGAGCATATTGTAGTCTGTCAACATCTGTCTATTGCAGGTGTGTCTGCCCATCCATCCAGATTCCAAGTCAGCTCTCTAACCTTTATATTTCTTGGAGGATTTTAATATTACTTTATGTAATTATTTTCCATGATCACAAAATGCGTAATTGTCACAAAGAACTCCCATGCTCCTCCATCAAAGGTAACAGTTCTACTTAGGAACTTTTAACATGAGGATTTCAATATAACTTCAGATAATTATTCCTCTTGAATAGACAATGTGTATTGTCCAACTCCCATGTTCAACGGTCAAAGATCATGAATGTTCATTTCCGCTCTGTTTTTTTTTTACATGCCTGGGAGGATCTAAGTATAACTTCAGATCATTATCCCGATTAAAAGAAGATGTGTTTCATCCTCAGTGCTCCTTGGTGCAAGGTCACAATTCAAGATAAACGGTTATGATTTTTGTTTCTTTTCTGTGTGGTTTACATGCATGGCAAGATTTAAGTATAACTTTGGCTTATATTGCCCCATAAACATTCAAGTTGTCCATACTCTTTGGCTCCTCTGTGAAAGGTCAAGGTCACAATTTAAGTTTAAAAGGTGAATTCTTGTTTTTGATCTCTCACTTTTCTGTATAGGAGGCGTTTAATTTTTATCGGGATTATTTGTTTCTACATTTGTATTTCAAGATTATGCTTAGAGTACAATCCTTATTGCTCCACAGTGAAATGTTAAGGTCACTTTTCAAGGGTAAAGGTCATTAACTTTAATTTCCATTCAGTAACTTTTAATTTCTAGGAGGAATTCAATAACGTGTTGAATTAATATTCCCATGATTAGGATGTCACATGCAATGCTGATGCTCTAGGTGGAAAGTCAAATTTCATAAATCTTCATTTCTGCTTTTTAAATGTTCAGCTCACCTGAGCACAACGTGCTCATGTTGAGCTTTTGTAATCACATTTTTCCGTTGTGTGTGGTCAACATTTACCATGTGAACAGTCTTGAGGCCACATTTCTTGTCCAATCTTCATGAAACTTGGTAAGAACATATAACCTAATATCTTGGCCGAGTTGAAAACTGGGTTGTGCAAGTTCGAAAACTAGGTCAAATTGTAGAAAAAGCTTTTTAACTCTTTAGAAGTCACATTTATATTCCTATCTTCCTGAAACTTGGTCAGAAGATTTGTTGTTTTGATGTCTCAGTTGAGTTCAAAAATCGTTTTCCTCCTTATATGGCTAAAGTGAAACCTTGTTTACACTATAGATGTCACATGTTTAGTCCAATCTTCATGAAACTTGGTCAGATCATTTGTTCTTATGATATCTCTGCGGAGTTTGAAAATGGTTCTGGTCTGGAAANCATTTTACTGCTTCAGGTCACTGTGACCTTTGACCTAGTGACCTGAAAATCAATAGGGGTCATCTGCCAGTCTTGACCAATGTCCCTATGAAATTTCATGATCCCAGGCATAAGCGTTCTTGAGTAATCATCCGGAAACCATTTTCCTATTTCCAGTAACCGTGACCTTTGACCTAGTGACCTCAAAAGAAAATAGGGGTCATCTGCAAGTCATGATCAATGTTCCTATGAAGTTACGCGTTCTTGAGCTATCATCCGGAAACCACCTGGTGGACGGACCGACAGACCGACCGACATGTGCAAAGCAATATTCCCCCTCTTCTTCGAAGGGGGGCATAATAAAAATGTGCCTCGAAATTTAATGTTTATGTTTCATAAAGAAGTTTTATTATTCTTCTTCACATTCCCAGAATAGTTTAGTTCCTTTCAATCTCAAGTGAGTGCCTAAGGGCCCATGGTCCTCTTGTTAATCTGCATTTATTTACGTTCTGCCCGAAAGACAAGCATCATCTTTTGAGGAATGTAACATCATGTGATATGCCCTATTTAACATTGCATGCCCCTGTGATCTTTGATCTCTTGATCCAAAAGCTGTTTGAAGGTCCAGAGGACCACTAGACGATGTTACACATTAAATATTGGAGCCCTGAACCTTGTGGTTTTAGATGAGGTTTTTGAAAAATATTTAGCTTTGTTGACCTACAAATGCAATGGACTAGAATGATAGAAACAACTTCGAAGAGGGTCACCAAAGGATAATTTCTGTGAAGTTTTATTGAAATCTGTCTAGAAATGTGTCACAGGCTCTGATCTTCCCTCAGCACAGGTTCTGACACAGACAAAACCCCTATATATAATTACAGTAGACGAAAAGACAAAGGTCCATAGTTTAGCCTAAACTTGTCGCAGTCACTGTTCCTCTCATTACAATCATCTACACATTAATACTGTCATTTACTGTGAAAGTTTGAGCAAAATTCAAGCATTTGCTAAAGAGGAGTTGAAAAACACAACAATGTTGGCCTATTATTGTCTTAAGTGCAAAATTGATTGGCCATAATTCAGCCCAAACTTTTCTTACCCAAATTCCTTTCTTCATGATCATTTACATAATAAGGTCATTCAACTGTGAACGTTTGAGTGAGATCCATCCAGTATTTAAAAACAAGTGGAAAACACTAAATATTGGGACTATATTTTCTATAGTGAAACAAGGCTTGTCACCAAAGGATGACATATGCCCCCTTTTTCCACATTTTTCGAAACATAAACGCAAAACCTAAACGCAAAGAGTGACGGAATTTCATACGCACAGACAGTGCGATTACTATATGCCCAACTTCGGGGGCATAAAAACAGATAAAGGTCATAATTCTTCCATTTATTATAGCAGGTAAAATTCCTTTCTTTAAAATCATCTACAAATTAGGGTTATTAAACTATAAAAGATCGAGCAAAATCCACCTATTAGTTAGAGGCGTTAAAAACACAAGCTTCAGGGGACTATATTCAATAGTGGAAAAACACACAAAGGGCAGCAAAAAATCGTAGCTGCCAAAATGCCTTTCCTGAGGACCATCTACAAATTGAGGTCATTCAATTGTGAAAGTTTCAGCATGATCCACCCAGTACTTAAAGAAATTTAAAAACACAAGTTTGGGACATTCAGACAGACAAGATTAATGCTTAATGCCTTCCGAGGTGGCTTAAAAAATCAATGGATTCACTGACTGACGGACAACAGGGTATCCTCAAAGCTTCCCAGGAGCACTATGAGGTCAGGTGAGCAAATAAATAGATGCATGTCTTGAATCACAAATAAACAATGTGATAACTGACTTGCCCAGCTGGCTATCATTTTTGGACAATCACTAGCATGTCACAATTTTTGTTAACCACTGCCTTAATTGGTTATTATTTATGAAGACTATGCAGTATAGATGCATTCCCCCCAACAAATAAGTTGCCTTATTTCAAATTAACCAACTTGCATATACATGTAGCAACAACACTTCCCATGTCTTTAAAAAAAAAAATGCGTGTGTTTCAGTGGGAATCCTTTAAAAGAAGCAAAACTAACATAACATTGTGCAGTTTTGTGTTAACATGACATTGTGCAGTTTTGTGATTAAATGTACTTTTTTCTTTTTGATCTTGAATACCACAAATTGTTGATTTTCAGCACATATTGAACAAATTGATATCCGTAAAATTTCATTTACCCGAGGTCACAACGGGATGACTTAAACACTCCAGTTATCAAAGGTCTCTTGTTTTGAGGTTTCCATACCAAGAGAATAACAGTTTACTGCCCTTTCGTTTTGTAAAATATCAGGTGAAGCTTACAATAAAATAATGGTGACTTGCATTTCATATCTGTAAAAGACGTTTATGCCGTTTGTTTTGCCTTTTTTATCCAAAATATATTACATCTTCATATAACATCTTAGTATCAAATTGTATCTTTTATTGCATGGGATTTAAATAACAAAAAAATGATGACCTTTTAGTTGATTCCTAGTAGTATGACGTACATCAAAATATTGACCGATATAAATGCCTAGTAACCCGATATAAAGAGTGTTAACAAGGTTTCACTTAAGCCATGCCATGTTTTTCAATGGACCGGAATCATTTAAGAACTCAGCCCAGATATTATAAGAACAAATGTTCTGACCAAGTTTCATGAAGACTGGACTAAAAATGTGACTTCTAAAGTATTAACAAGGTTTTACTAGAGCCATATAAGGAAAAATGCCCAGCACCCTGGCTGCCATTTTTTTAACAGACTGGAACCATTCTCAAACTGATCAAAGATATCATTAGAACAAATCTTCTGTCCAAGTTTCATGAAGAATGGACAATAAATGTAACTTCTAGAGTGTAACAAGGTTTTACTATAGCCATATAAGGAAAATTATCATGCCCCCTGCAAGCCATTTTTTTTCCACCAACCGCAACACATTTTGAACTCGTCCAAGATATCATTGGGGCACGTTATCTGACCAAGTTTCATGAAGTTTGGACAATAAATGTGGCCTCTAGGGTGTTAACAAGGTAAAAACTGATGACGCACGGCAGACAAAAGGCGATCATAGCTATTATAATTTAGTCATGACTATTGAGATTTTTAATTCATCAATGCTTTAGTTTAAGAAGTTATACTGTATATTATAATTGAACAGTAAAACTTTGAATTTTCTATAACTTAACCCTAGTTTATTTCACTTTCAAAACCATGAGAGTAATGTCTGATTTATCAATTGAAAGATGTGATGAAGAGGAACTTTCAATATCTTCTGAGATCCTAATGAAAAGAATATTTTATAATTTGCTTTAAAACAGTTTATATTATGGAAACACGGACAATATTCTTTCTGTAATTTAAATGAATATTCAAACAATATTAACAAGAGCTATCTAAACAGTTTGCTCATTCAAATTAGATAATATTAATTCTCATTCATTGACCTTACAAATTTTGTATTAATTGACGTAAAATTTCGGGACTGCAGGCTAGCTAAGTTGGTAGAGTGCTGGACTTCAAAACCAAGGATCACGGGTTTGATTCTCTGCCCGACCACGTTATTTGAGTGGTTATTGATTATGAAATCCTTTCTACAACCTCTACCTCTGATTCAAGTTAGGCACTTGCAGTTGCCAGTATGAAAACATTAACTGAATGTGAGCCTTGGTCAGCGACCTTGTAAATTATTAAAAGCACAAAGACATGTGTAAAGTTACAGATTAATATCTAATATGTTACAGAGATAAGTTGTTTTTTCACTAAAACCTTCACCAGAACTTTCTTAGATCAAAAGGGGCATTTCTTATAATTTGGGGGTTAAAGTCATAATCCTTGGTCACTGACCTAATATAATGACCCCAAAGACATGAGTTAAGTTTATGTAGTAGTCAGTCACCTCGAATAATGACCATGAAGGCATGTGGGAAAAATTTATCGGAAGAACAAGTAGAAGTATACTTAAACTGAGAGTTTTTGCATAAAACCCTTACCCACAGAATGTCACAGACATTGACAAATTGATGAGTAATACAGCTCAAACTATTTGGTAAATAGTGCAGCTAAAATGGATCAACATGTTGACATTACCATATAAGGGAAAAAATAAATAAACATGTCAATGGCTAACATCTTGACTTTAGATTGAGATAATATGTATCTCAATTGAGATACTATACAGATCAAGAACAAATGCATTTAAATGTTTTAATGGTCGTGATGAATACAATCACTCCAAAATTAAATATAACTTGACATGCACAACAAATAACTTTACATGCTACTTCATTAATTATTTGTCTTGCATTTTCTATAATGTATCTTCATTCTTCAGTTACCACACCACTCAATCATTAATTGTACAAGTTTTTAAACACACATTTTTAAGATGTTATTTTTTTTTCTTCATAGTTTTCTTTGCCTTTTTCTGCTGTTGTTTCTTCACCTTTCTAAGTTTCCTCTGGTTCACCCACACTGGGTAGTTGCCGTGTTCGTTCTTCAGGGTTTTTGGGTTGTATTTGCCAGACGCCTGGTTGGTCTCCATCTTTTCTGCTGATTCAGCTTTTACTTCATCTGCTGTTTTAACTGGAAAGAAAAATAGAGCATCAATGAATACAACTGAAAACTTATTAGGGATTTAGCTACATGTAAAGCTATGGCAATGGGACCCAAAAAAGTGCAGCTGTCCTGAAAAGGGGCAGGGTGACTTCTTTCGGGGTGAAAAATTGTTGGATAGTAAACTTTGCACGTTGTAAGTGACTGTGCTGTTTCCACTTCAGTACTAATATTCAATCATCCATTCAGCATATATTCCATGACGTATGTTCTTCATTAAAAATAATCCGATTTTAATATAAGCAGTACTGCATGTTAATCTAATAAAAATCATCAATAGCCAAAAAAAAACATTCAAATTCGTTGAATTGATATCCCCAGCCCAATAAATGTATGGATTGTGCTAATCCCTTGATATATGGTATAATCCATAAAAAAAAAATTAGGTGTAGTTTTTTTTTTATATATTGCAATTCTCCTCATTGCTATCTATACACCCATGAAGTTTAATGTTGAAATTGTGTGGCGTAGTTGAGATATAGCCCTGAAAAGTTACATCATACAAAAACAACAAAGGGCAATAACTCTTATTTAAGAAAATGTAGGCCAGGGTTATGGTTCTTATGCATGGCACTTCTTCCCATTGATTTATACACACCCATGAAGTTTCATGTTGAAATCTTGTATCGTATCTTAGATATAGCCCTGTTTGGTATCTGAGATATAGCCCTGAAAAGTTACATCATACAAAAACAACAAAGGGCAACAACTCTTACTTAAGAAAATGTAGGGTTATGGCTCTTGTGCATGGCACTTGTTCTCATTGATATCTATACACCCATGAAGTTTCATGTTGATATCTTATATAGTTTCTGAGATATAGTCCTGAAAAGTTTTGTGACAGATGGACGGACGGATGGACTGACAACGCCAATTCTATATCCCTCAGTCTTTGGCGGGGGATAACAAGTTTGGTGTGTCTGTATGTACGACATCATTGACAACTGAAAAAGGGATACAAACAAGATGTGTTTGTGAAACACTATGTCCACTTTTGAGCGATTTTGACCCATAAATTTGACCTTCGACCTTGAAGGATGACCTTGACCTTTCACCACTCAAAATGTGCAGCTCCATGAGATACACATGCATGCCAAATATCAAGTTCCTATCTTCAATATTGCAAAAGTTATGGCCAATGTTAAAGTTGGCGCAAACAGACCAACAGACCAACAGACAGACCAACAGACCAACAGACAGACAGGGCAAAAACAATATGTCTCCCAGTATATACTGGTGGACATAAAAAGGGTGAGACACATTTTTGAAGGGTGGGGGATAAAAATGGAAGAGGGACCACATATATAACAAGAGCTGTGTATGTTAAACACATTCATCCTACAGCACTTTGAAGCTGAAAAGCAGCTATTTAAGAGAAAATTGTTGATATGTAACTCATGGGTCTCAGGTCGTTTCGCCTTAAAACCTGTTCGCCCTAGGTCACCCTGAGTCGTTTCGCCCTTGGTTGTTTCGCCCTTACAAGTGGGTTGTTTCGCCCTTATTTAATTCTTAAGTATATTATGGTCTAAAAGTCTAAAAACTTTTGTAAATGATTCTTTCGATCCAAATAGTATTTGTTTATCATATATTGGAAATTAAGATTATTTTATTATTACAAATTTGATGATTGCGCAATTATCCGTTTGATTTTAACTACAATTTATTAACGAAAACATTAAATACACTGTGTTACAAACTAAGTTTTACGATTAGTTTGGCAGAGGTATGAGGCGTTGATTTGCCAATTAAAATAATTTCGGGACCAATTACAATTATCAAACAAACTTAGATCGGAAGACGTGTGATCAGATGATTGGCTAATAACTAGCACAGAAACATTAAAAAAAGATATTATAAAGGCGTTATATTGTTTTTATAAACTTTAAGCCAGTATGTATAAAAAAAACTAGGGCGAAAGGACCCATGAATGAGGGCGAAACGACCCAGGGCGAACGGGAATTAGGGCGAAACGACTCAGGGGCGAACGGGAATTAGGGCGAAACGACCCGGATTCTAACTCATGTAGGTAGACTCACACACCAAAAATCAGCTGAATATCTGCAAGTGTTTAGGATAAAAACAACTGGAAAACTGCAGGTTTTTTTTGGCCCGATTTTATAGCCATAGCCGAAAAACGGCTATATTCCCAATCGCAAAAAGTATACTTTTTTCCCAAAATTTGTTTAAAAATTCCCAATTTCGAAAAAATAAATAAATAAATAAAATATATATATAGAAAGAAGTGTCTATTTTATCTCAATTTTATTCCAATTACATCTTACAAAGTATATTATAATGATTTTGTTTTTTAATTTGAAATATTATATAGAGTTATATCAAATTATTTTTTCCCAAATCAGTGGACTTTTCGCGCGAAAAGGTTTGCTAATGAATTTATTTTCCCAATTTCTTGAAAATACTGATAAAATTCCCAATTCAAAAGCCATGGGCTATCTTCCCAAAAAGTGGAAAAAAAAACCTGAACTGTTATTCTAGCGAAAATTTCTACGTCCAAGGCCTGTAGCTTCGACAAACATCAATGAATCGGAACGAACAATTCTGCATTGCCAAAGGCAAACAGCATTGAGTAGCAAACAAATCAGCTCCATGTTTGTCTTACTTTTTAATAACCTTAATCCGTTAGATGACTGTCAAATATGTTAACAATATCAGGTATCATGTATCATATACCCTGGATTTGTTTTGGCATATACAAAATACAAACATTTATCCACACCTGTGCAGAGTTCTTTCATATCTACATCTTGTAAAGCTGCTTTCGCTAAAGTGCTTTTCAGTGTTTCGATCTGCTTCTTGCCATATATCTCCCTCTTGACACTCCTCATCCTTCGCCGGTGCTTACAGCGTAAACCTTTGGCCATCTACAAAACAATCAACTAACTACATACTAGTAAATCATGAATGACACATATTATATGGTTTCCTAAAATTCCATCAATTCTTCAAGTGCTTGAAATTAGCCTCACATGCTTGCAAAATAGCAAGTTATTTTTTCCCCAAGCCAGCAAAATTCAGTCAGTGCTGGTTCAACAATGGCCTTTTGGTCACTCAGAAATTTATTTTTTGGTAATAACAAATTCAAGGTATTCCCTGGATTCTGAATGCATACTGTTATGCAAAGGATGTCAAAAAAAAAATAAGAACATTTTCGTTTAATTAACAATTTTTTTTTTATCTGCTGATTTATGTCCACATCTTCATATAAGTGTGTTATTATTAATAAAATCTATAAAATATCAAGACTATATTTTGTTTGTATGCGTTTCATACTTACCGGTAACTAATTATTAACTAAATTCATAAGTCGCTAAACAACATGTAAAAACAAGAAAATAATGTGTTTGTCAGAAACACAATGCCCCCTATTGCGCCGCTTTGAAATAAAATTTCAATATATCATTTGGTAGGTTTAGAAATTATCTCCCTTTTAAAGCTTATTAATTACAGAGCTCCAGATAAGGATTTAGTCTAAAGGGTATTTTACCCCCTGATATTATTGCTACAGCGTATTTTACTCCTTTGTTTCAGCAATAAAGGGTATTTAGGAATACAGTACAGTCCACGCGTTTTCCCCAATTAATGCGCCCCCTCCGCGGGTTTTTTCTGCTAGCGAGTGTTTACGCGGAGTTGGAAAGCGACGTGAACTCGCTAAAACGCTCAGCGTTCCGCCGCGTTCGCTAATACCTGCGGCGTGTATTACTTTAGCCTAGTCGGTAAATGCAGACAATTTCCGTTCTTATCAGGGACCGCCGCGCAACACCGCGTTAGCAGTGTGCTACTGGGCATGCCAAAAAAATAAAATTAAAAATTAAAATCCAGTAATAATCCAACAAGACACCATTATTTAAGATGAATGTGTTTCGAATTTCGTAAACACGCGGACGCCATTATTAGTAACTGCACAAAAAGTTGGGAAATCGGCCTTTCTCGGAAAATCCGAGATAGATTTATTTGTTGTGTCAAAGCTTAGACCCAGTAATTACAGCCATTCAGGACTCAACTGTCGTAAAACACGTCTTCAATTAACCGTTAAACTCCACCTCCGTTCACTGCAAAACATTCGAAAGGCGGAGCTAAGCACGTGCAGTTACATATTTTGACAGTTGCTGTTGAGTTATAAACACCCGATTGGTTAAGCGTGATGATTGCCAAAAAAAGGAAGCCAATTTTGTCAGCAAGAACGGTGTGTTTTTCATGCCTTCAGACAGGAAGCGGTTTTTCTTTGATGACGTCAAACTGTCAATTCACACATATTGCAAATTTTTGCGAGACTTTTAATAGGGTCCTTCGTCATTTGTTTACATGTTCAGTATAGAAAAAACACTTGCTTACATGAAAACTTTGGATTAAATTATCAAAATAAAAACAATGTTTCAAACTGTGATTATATTAATTGGTAAGTATCAGTTGAAAGACGACGTTTTGTTTGTTGTAAATCAACGAGTTTTCTATACAACAACAACTACTTCAATATATGTACTTGTAATAAATGTAATTTTATTTGAAAATCAGGAAGTCAAACAAAGTTAAATTGATCGTTATCTCGTTAAACACGGAGTTTCCCCCGCGTTGCCAACGCCGAGGGCCGCCGCGTCGGCTTATCAATTTTGCCGATCGTTCACCGCGGAGTACCAAATCATGCAAACGCCGCGTATTGCGGGATTTTCTAATACTGCCTGCGGAGTAGCGAGGGAAATTGGGGAAAACGCGTGGACTGTACTGTATTAAGGGGTATTTTCCATTTCAATAGAAAACTGACATAGTACATGGAGTGTTTAATCTAGAAATATTATTATTTGTATTATCAATTAATGCAAACAGAATACATTTTTAATGATGATATGAACATACTTTCTGTGAAATATTCACAAAGGAGCCGCTGGGCGCTAAAAACGTCCCTTTTTTGATCCACAAACATGATGGGCCGCCATTTTGTTACAAGCTTATTTTGATTGACTTTGTTTTGTTCAAAGGTTAACTTACACTAAAAACTCACTAAAAACTCATCTGGATTATTGGTTAAACTGGTTATGCACTTTAATCGATTAAAAAAACGTATCACTTTGTATTGCGTAATGTTGCGCACTGGGCCGATTTTTAAAGTTTTTTTTTTTTTCAATGCATAAATACGCAGATACGCATCTTATCTGGAGCTCTGTTATTATTTCCCTTGGATTGTATTTTTTGACTTTTGACCTTGAAGGATGACCTTGACCTTTCGCCACTCAACATGTGCAGCTTCATGAGATACACATGCATGCCAAATATCAAGTTGCTATCATCAATATTGCAAAAGTTTTGACCAAACTTTAACCTAGGTTAAAGTTTTAAGACAGACAGACCGACAGAAAGAAAGACACACATAATGATGGACAGACAGGCCAAAAATAATATACCCCCTCTTCTTCGAAGAAGGGGGCATAAAAATATAATATTGTGTTGTTTTTTTTTTATATAAAAATATTAAAAGGACTTGTTCACAGTTGTCAAAATGAGAATTTTCCTACTTTTTGTCGCAGATTCAACAAGAGATGTGTTTGTCAGAAACACAATTCCCCCTACTGCGCCGCTTTGAAATAAATTTTATATTTATCATTTGGCACGTATAGATTTTATCTCCCTTTAAAGCTTATTACTTCCCTTGGATTTTGTTTTTTGACCTTTGACCTTGAAGGATGACCTTGACCTTTCACCACTCAAAATGTGCAGCTTCATGAGATACACATGCATGCCAAATATCAAGTTGCTATCTTCAATATTGCAAAAGTTATGGCCAATGTTAAAGTTTTCGGACGGACACACAGACTGAAAGACAGACAGACGGACTGACAGTTCAACAGCTATATGCCACCCTACCGGGGGCATAAAAGGTGAATATGTTTTTTGTCACTGAACGGTGGTGGTGGTGGTGGCAGTGGCGGTGGTGGTGGTGGTTTATTGATACAATGCATTACAAAAATGCAGTTAGCCTTACATTTGGTAAAATTCAAATAAATTACAAGGGAGGCAAATGCTGTAACAAAAAGAACATGCATAAACGGTAGTTGTTTTCCTTGTTTGAACCATGCTAAATCCTTAAAATGCCTATTTCCAGTAACTGTGACCTTTACCTGTGACCTTGACCTTTGACCAAGTGACCTCAAAATCAATAGGGGTCTTCTGCGAGTCATGATCAATGTTCCTATGAAGTTTCATGATCCTAGGCCTAAGCGTTCTTGAGTTATCATCCGGAAACCATCTGGTGGACCGACAGACCGACCGACCGACTGACCGACATGAGCAAAGCAATATACCCCCTCTTCTTCAAAGGGGGGCATAATAACATGGTACAGTCAATTGTTGTATACTGTATAGCGGATTTAAGTGAGTAACGGATAGGTTAAAAGGTTTTTGCAAAATACGTTAATAAATGTTAAGATTTATAGTTTTCTATGAATTGAATGCAAAGCCTATCATTTTTCAGTTGATTCATGATTTTGTTGACGTGTGTCAATGTTTACAACTGTTTCTTTTTTCAAAAGCAAAACAAGGTCACGTTTGGTACGCACAGTTTTTGTGACGAAAGGAAAAGTGCAGATCTATGGTTACGTTTCTTGAATTTTGCAGATTTTGTTTGGTAAACATTATTTCCATTAATGTAATATTTTAGTATGATGTGTCCTTAACAAAAGTTAGAATGCGCAGAAACCAAATTGATGCGTACCATATAAAACAAGCAAATTCGTTGAATTGATATCCCCCACCAAACTAGAGCTTTGCCACAGACGTGACGTATAGCCCCACATGCTGCATTGACACAGAATATATACAAAGGGCCCTAACTCCGTTATTAACAGATGGTGTACAATGCCATTTGGCGTGCATCATCCTCTTATCCATATAATTATATACTCATACCAAGTTTCAATGAAATACGCCAAAGCACTTCCAAGATATGGCTCCAGACACAAAAGTGCCGGACCGACGGACAATGCAAAAACAATATCCCACCGCCTTTGGCAGGGGATAATAAGCATGAAAGCTGCAACTGGTGATTTTGTGAATAACGGATATGTGGTGACCTATATTCAGGAATGTGGGGATTGTCTCAAACTACATATAAACTCAATTGGATTTGGTCCAATATTTATCATAACAACTGAAACTTTCCAAGAAATTTACAGTTGGAAACTAGTAAATTTAATCAGAGGAATTAAAAAAAATAATCTTTTTCATAGCCTATGAACAAACCATACATAAACAACTTCGTCTTATTTATAAGGATTTTAATAAAATTCAGATTGTTAAAATTTACATATTTTAGCAATAAGATAATTTTATTAAAATCCATATAAATTGGACGAAGTTGTTTATGTATCGTTGTTTCTCAATTATAATGAGTAACTTCATAATTTTATATAATTCAGTCCTAACTTTACATCCCTTTTACAGCTCTAGCAAGATGGGAGGCCCTGTAGACCAACAAGAGGCAGTGAGAGCCCAGCTGTAACTAAGGCCAAGCAAATTAAGAAGAGGCATTCTCCCTCCAGACCGCTTCGGGCACAGTCAATTTGCATTGTTTCAGTTGATCAAATAGATATGGGTTTTGGACTATCCAAAGTATGAAATCTTAAAAAAGCATTGTATATGGAGTAAATAAAATTGATATGTCTAATTATTAAAAATGTTCTATATGATGATGATGTCAAAACCATGTTTACAATTTTATTTTTGTTCTGACCATTATATCATTAAGCAACACAATACCTTAAAAGCAATGTATCTTATAATTATACATGTACATGGGCTGTGAAACAAAAGTATAGTTTCACTAAGTAAATGTTAAATGGCTTCAACAACAAGGTTGCCAACATATTGCATTTTTCTCACTGAGCATAATGCAATGCCTTTAAGTAGACAAATATTGCATTTTTTGCTGTGACAGTTTTGCATTTTGATTAAGCCATGTCATAGTCGGATATATTCTAATGAAAGCAAAGAAATAGTTTAGTATTAACAGGATGCAATTGGTGGAAAAAACACTAAGATTAAAAGTGGTTTTCATATTGCAAATGACAATTTAGTTTACAACTTACTTATTGAGCACACATTTCCCAAGAGTATTATGTCAATAAATGAAAATACCATCTCACTTAATTGTTACATGATTGTACTTTTGTCTTTGCAAATCTTTTAAAGCATTTATGAATTGAAAATATATATCTAATGTCTGTTATGTGATCCAAGTCAATGATTCTCTATAAATCTCATAATGGCTAATTTTTTTTTGCAGTTATACTGTTAATCTATTATCTGTTATGTTGTCTGTGATCCTAGTCAATGATTCTCTCTTATTTAGTATGTGTTTTGCCAATCATTTTTGTCAATTAAAACTTATGGTCTCACAAATAGTGTTTGTTGTCAAATTATTTATTTAATACTTGAATTTCCAAGAACATTCAAGTTATTTCAGCATACATCTTCGTGATGATTATGACTTTTACTAATATATTTCAACACCAAAATGCCATCACTGAGTAAGATTTACTGCATTATGACCTTTTTGTGGCTGTCTTGAGAAAACCCCTAGCATGTAGTCATTATACATGTAATCCTATAAAGACCTAAGCGATCCGGTTATGGTTAAATCAGTGTTGTCTTCCATGGAATTTGTGCTGTAAACAAATAATATTTGTCGGAAATTAAAAACCGTCTTTTTTAGGAAAAGGGGAAAAAAAATATTCACAATTTCGAGGTTTAATGGTTTAATTACTGAATCAATGCATGATGCATACGTTGAATATCGACTGTACTCCATAGCAGCATGGATGGATGAGTGGTTTGTGCGATATGCTTTTAATCCATTTATCCAGAGGATAATGACAAACTTCAAAACCTGCCAAAATCTGTTAACAAGTCCCTTTACTTTTGTTGTTTTCATTTATTGTCGAAGTAACTATTGTCAATGTAAACCATGCAAAGATGTACTTTGCAATATACGCCTATTCAACACAATTTTAATGTAAACTTGTTATGTGTTATTCTCATGGCCAAAAAAGGTGAAAGTGAAACGTCCCTGTGCGAATCATGTGTGGGGACGAAACATGCGAGAGATAAAAACTTTTATCCAAGAAAAAACACATTACAAATTGGATATATTATTTATGACAAACACGGTATTGTTACAATTCAATTAGAAAAAAACACACACCACCAAATAGTGTTATTGAATATATTGTTTTACTTACGATTAAATAATACTCACAGTACTGCACGTGTTCTCTAGAGATGTAAACAAATTTTCGGAATAGCTCGATCCTCGTCCGCGAAACTCTTCAGTCCGTCAGACAGTATGACTAGATACCGAAAACAGTACTATTTTCGCGAAAACAGTACCGAAAACAGTGTTTTACTATATGAAAACATTGATTATGAAGACGAATACATCGCGTTTTCCTTGAAAAGGTTTGAAAAAGAATAGTAGCTTAAAGATATTTCAATATCTATTTTATCAATTTATATACTTACGCGGTCAATATAAAAAACGGGGTCTGTATACAACCGTGCATTCTAGATTCTTAATTACTATATGGGGGTGTAGGCGAGGCAATGCAATCACATTTCACAGTAAGAGCTTAAATCGAAAACCACAATCACGTCTTAAATTGAAATTTTATATACCTCGCAAATAATTTAGCTATATATTTCCTTGTATAAGACGTTAAATAAATGGCGTATGCATATATAATGATATGTCATGTACCCCTTTATACCTTAATTTGTGTTTATATCGGATAAAAAAGGGTATGGAGATATATGTATTTAAAGTGGGAACCCCATATCCTATTTCTAAATCATAGACCCCGTAACTGGCCATATGTGTGAATATATATATATATATTTTGCTAGGTACTTTTTCCCCATATAGAGAGTGTGAGAGAGAGAGAGAGAGAGAGAGAGAGAGAGAGAGAGAGAGAGAGAGAGAGAGACAAAGAGAGAGAACAAATAACCTATCTGGAAGGGGCGGGCTACTAGCCGATTTTTGCCACCGAAAAAAAGTGTATTACAAATGTTCCACACGTCATTTTTGCAATCTGATCCCGAACGAAACATATTTAATCTAAATTGAATGCATTTATTTATGTTGGGGTTATTATTTCGTTATGATGGGATTATTTTTAGGATAGTGACTTTAAAGCTGTTGCCTTTTAATGTCATTTTCGATCAGTGAACGTTTTAAACACGATCTGATCCTGAACGACACATTATGCATCTAAATGATATGTATTTCCTTATGCTGGGATATTTTTTAGGATTGTGACTTTGAAGTTTTTGCCCTAATTGTCCTTTGCGATCAGCACATGTTTTAAACACGGTCTGATCCCGAACGACACATAATGCATCTTATTGAAATGTATTTCTTTAGGCTGGGATTATTTTTAGGATTGCTACTTTTAAGTTGTTGCCTTACTTGTCGTTTGCGATCAGCACATGTTTTAAAAACGGTCTGATCCTGAACGACATATTATGCATCTTTTTGAATTGTAAAACTATACTGAGATCATTATTTCTCTATGCTGAGATTACTTTTAGGATGTGACTTTTAAGCTGGTGCCTAAATTGTCGTTTGCAAATGTTAAAAAGACGGGCTGATCCCAAACGGAACATCATGCATCTAATTAAAATAACTTTCTTGTGTGGTTCTGATTAGTTTTAGGATTGTGACTTTTAAGCTGGTACCTTTATCGTCGTTTTCGATCAGCATATGTTTTTAACTTCTTTGTTCAGTTTTTGTTCACCCCTTAACCAATAGGCGCCGGCACAAAATCTTCTTTTTAGAAGGAGTGCTGTATCGGAAGAAGAAGAAGAAGAAACACGGGCTGATCAGTAGAGGAATAGGACTATATGACTACCTGTATATTGTATTGCTCATTAGAATCTCATTCTGTTTTCCTTTCATTCATACCATGTTTCAGATATCTCCATCATACTGGATGAACAATACAGATTCTAGAAACAGTAGTCAATACTCATTTATGATGGAGATATAGTTTACTTTATTGTCTTCAACAACGTTCTAATATGCCACAAGTAAAGTGTCCAAGACCAGACTGCGATTCCGAGACACCTGACTACGAGGTGCCAATCGTAGCTGCACTCCTTACCACACACGCTTCATGTCACAGCTTCTCCTCATCTAAATCAGGAAATGTTAAGCGTGTTAGACGCCCTACTATCACATCAGAAGGGACCAGTGAGGAGTGGACATATTTCGAGAGCCGGTGGAATTACTACAAAGAAGCCACCAAGATAAAAGACAAGGAACTCATTATTCAGGTCCTTGGATGTTGTGATGAGAACTTGCGCAAGGACCTCACGCGTACTCAAAGGTGGCTCCCTAACTGAAAAGCCAGAAAAGGACGTCTTAGTGGCAATAGTACAACTAGCAGTTCGGGAAGAAAAACACAATGGTCGCTTGAGTAACCTTGACCAAAATGTCACAAGATCGTGAAGGAACTGTTTTGGCATATGGAGCAAGACTTCGTGGACAGGCTTGGGTATGCAAATTCTCTTTTAAGTGTTCTGTAGCCAAATTGTTAATTACACTGATGCTGTGTTATGTGATGAACTGGCGTCAGATGGCGGCCCGGAATTTACCTCTCTGTCAACTCGGGATTTCTTAAAAAAACTTGGGGTTTACACCATAGACTGTCATCTGTGGCATACCCTCACAGTAATTGTAGAGCGGATGTTGGTGTCAAAACAGCTTACTGAAAACACTGGACCAAATGGCGAGTTCAACACTGATGCTTTTCAACGGGCTATCCTACAGTACCGGAACACCCCCGACCGTGATACAAAACTTTCACCAGCTATGTGTGTTTTTGGTCGTGCCGTAAAGGACTTCATACCCATTTTCCGAGGCCGCTACTTACCTCATGACACATGGCAAGACACCTTAAACCTGTGAGAAGCTGCTCTTAGAAACAGACATATGAAGGTCGGGGAACGCCTATCTGCACATTCCCGGCGCTTGCCACCACTTAAAATTAGCGACTTTATTAGGATTCAAAATCAGACTGGTCGTTATCATTAAAATGGGACAAAACAGGACAGGTTATTGAAGTTCGTCAATTTAACCAATATGCAATACGAGTGGACGGCTCAGGACGAGTTACCCTACGCAACAGGAATTTCCTGCTCAGTTATACACCTGTGTATCCACCCCATGCTCGACAGACGATTCCCACTGATATACAGGGCGTATCCATACCCGCGCATCAGTCTCTATCGCCTCTTCAGCCAACTTCTGTCCCTTTACCCGCATATATGGACATTGGCGAAACTGAACCCCCAACCGAAAATGCCAGGCTTCCCTATATCATGCCGATTGATCCACACGACACCCCGAATGACAATCAACATCTCCCTGCGACTGCTCCTACTCCAGTGGCTCCAAAAGCACCCACAGTAGCTCCGCCTCAACAAGTGCCTCAACAACGTGAACCATCAACACCGAAACCACCTACAGTTGCGATGCCAGCTTTCACACCTCCACGACGTTCATCAAGATCGCGTGAACCTTCAATTTGGTTAAAAGATTATGTGCATTTGATAACGGGGCATACAAATCCCCAGAGTGCGGGCCAGTTTGACCCACCATGAGTGTTCATTTGTCTTGTTTTTCAATATTCTAGTCTTGTGTATTCAACTAACATTTACATTTTAAGTATACAAGTATATCTCAGTTTGCAGGTAGCAAAACACATACATTTTCATGTGTTCAATTGCAATTAGTGATTTTGATTTTATTAACGTAAAACATAACCAGGGGATAGAGGAATATGACTATATGACTATCTGCATATTGTATTGCTCATTATAATCTCATTCTGTTTTCATTTCATTCATACTATGTTTCAGATATCTCCATCATTCTGGATGAACAATAAAGATTCTAGAAACAGTAGTCAATACTCATTTAATCAGGACCGATACATAATTCATCTCGATGAAATATTATTTATTTCCAGATTGTCTTTATTTATAACATTAATGTTCGTTTAATTTAATTTTGTCTACCAAAAATGTTAATGATCAATATTAAAAATTTCTTACATATATATATTTTGATGATATAGTCTTTTCTATTACCATTGACTTAATTACAAGTACCGTCTTCAAACATATTTGAAACTTCGCTTAAATGCCTACTGAAGTCATCATATATTAAAAACAAATCATGATTTAACGTGGCGTTGTAAAGGGGGATATAACTGTTTTCGGTAATTTGACCGTTTTCGGTATTTTGTCCTCGTATTATATAATGCTTCCGTTTTTAAAAAGGAATAACATGCTTTTTGTTAAATAGAGAATAAAAGGTTCGTGTTGAGTATAGATCAGGTTTATCATGCGAGGCTTATAAAGCAAAAAGCACGAGCCTTAGCGAGTGCTTTTTCGTTTTCGTGCCGAGCATGATAAACCTGATCTATAATCAACACTAACCAATTATTCTATTTATCCCACTTTTTATTCAGTAAACCTTTTTAATTAAACAAAATAAGTTCAACTGGTGAATTGTCGAAAAAATGACGTCATTTCGTGCCGTGGTTTATAGCAGAAATTTGTGTCGCGTTCTGAGAAAACTGGGCATAATGCTTGTGCGTAAATTGTCATCCCAGATTAGCATGTGCAGTCCGCACAGGCTAATCAGGGACGACAATTTACGCTTTTATGGAATTTTCCGTTTAAATGATGTCTCTTCTTAGCGAAAATCCAGTTTAGGCGGAAAGTGTCGTCCCGGATTAGCCTGTGCGGACTGCACAGGCTAATCTGGGATGACACTTTACGCACATGCATTTTGTCAAGTTTTCTCAGAACACGACACATTTAATCAATTAACGGAGCTTTAATCAACCGAATTCGCTGTAAAAGTGGGATAAAAGAAATAATTAATATATAGCATCATTTAAATTCGTACTGGAGTAAACATTCATTAAAATCATAGTTTAAAGGCATTTACACGATGTAAAGGGGGAAAGATAACTGTTTTCTGTAAATATAATGTTTTCGCAAAAATAGTGCTGTTTTCGGTATCTAGCCATACCGGACATTTGCAAGCGTCTATGCGATCGCGATTTTTTTTTTACTTTTAATGTAAAAGAATAACTCCGATGATGTATACACGATTATGTGTAGCATTGATGTTCTAGAATAGCTACAGGTATCATTACACTTTATAAGTTATGGGCATGTGTGTCACAGAAATTATAAACCGCGGGGGTTTGTGTCAGTAATCAGCTGTAAATCTGAGTCTGTGTCACCATCCTTGGTGGTGTTCCTTTTATGTCATCCAAAATAATATTATCCTGGTGTGGGGTATTTTCGACGGTGTAAGGCTTCTATTGATTAATTCTCATTAAATGCAAAAAGAAACAGAAAATAAGTGTTGGTAATTCAAAACAAATTTATGACCAACAAAAGTGTTCACAAAATAATAAATGTTTTCATGTTAATTTTGTTTACTTTTAAGCAAAACAAAAGTTTACTCACTGCTCATGTTTTGTTCATCTTGTAGGGTATTTTTGACGGTCACAATAAACAGCACAAAAAGTTAATCAACCTCCTTCACATTTAATGGACAACTTGTTTACTACATTTTCAACTGGAATATCAATATTATTCGAAAATTGTGCAGTGTAATTATCATAATACCCAGTTTCATATTGCTCGCCAATGATCTTTGAATATTCTTATGTGCAATCTCGATAGACAAATGGATCTATCATACAAACCTATATTATAACAATGGTTAAAAATGCCAAGTGCACTTATTAATTAAATCTGTCACAAAATGTCATATCATGTGTAAGTTAAATATATATTAATTATAGAATATTGCTGGGTAGGACACTTTGCATGTGTTTAATATCCTACTATAGACCAGTTGACGAGTGACGTCACGCACACCTGCAAAGTTTAGACTCCGCCCACTGGTTGGCAAAAAGAGGTGCATATGTATAAGCGCATATAGAGGTTTACATAATCATGTTGTTGTGTGTTTTTTTTTTTAGATGTTCATGCACTATATCAACTATAATGTTTCTTATTATGTCTGAATAAAACATTAGCATAAAAGATAATGCATTTTTGGAACGATTATATTGTAGTTATTATTTGCTTTTACTGACAACGAACTCGGGAATGGAACACAATCTACGAGCTTGGTATGCAGTTACCACAAAAATCTCTCTACTTGGCACATCTTCGTGACCTTTTTTAGAACACAAATACTTAGAAATGGAAATTCGTTCAGAATAAATTAAATTTAACGAACGAACACACATAAGGATGAAAACAAACAACAAATAGATCGATTTTATGTACGCAACATATACTAACTGATTTGAACCTATATATGTCTGCAAACACTAATATAGCTTGTTACACATTAAATAAATCCTCTTGATAAATGTAATTGTTTTTATTTAATTGTTCACAACAATTTTGACACTCTTTGTTTCAGCATGTTTAACCTGGAGTTTAATTGCCGCTTTGTTCATCACAAACCGATTATCTCGTTATGATCGGATACTGTCCAGACAATACAAAGAAAACAGGGTGTCATAAACCACATGTGGTGTCTGGACCGTCTGGTCATTAAACACAATTTATGATACCTCTCTTGATGTCATCTCTTGGTATATTGAGCAGTCATTTAAGCCAAATTTAACAGCCAAAGTACTTAGCAGTCAGTTTAATAAAATATTTTAACGTATTTAAAAATATAAGACATTTCTCCGAAATGGATTTACAGGATGTATAAAGTGTAAAGATATTAGCCAGTTTTATCGTAATAATAAAGTGTTTAATAACTATACATTTAAAATATTGTACACATTTTCTGCTACACAGTTAACGTATTTAACGGGTACTGGCAAATGTAAACTCCGTTATTTTAATACGTGTACAGATTTACGATACTGCCGTGTACGATCGAAACACCACCATGAAACCAAGAAATCACGTTTGATCACAATAGGGGTAAAATACACTTGCGAAAAATAAAATAAATATATAGTCTTTTATATATGAAACCAAACATCCATATTATATAGATTTATGGTTTCATATATAAAATGCTAGATTTGTATCACTCATTATCACTAGTAAAGTGATTTCAAT